>JXSR01S035610.1:0-12222 GCA_000969725.1 Ophiothrix spiculata
TTATTTTGCTAACTTTAAGAAATTCTGGTTTAGAGCGTGATAAACATGATCAAAATCTTTTTTAAGATAGCTTTTTAAGGGGTTTTCTCAGAGATGCAGTTGTAATTTTGAATATGTATCATCTTTACATTCCTGTTTGCCAATATAAACCAGCAAAACAATCAGGAAATATCATTTCATTTTGACAATGTGTGAGGTCATATATTTCAAAAGATATTGTTCGTTAATACATTTAGTATTTTGTCGATATAAATTACAAACATAGAGTTACAATAGACGCAATATATTAAATGGAAATTGGCAAGGTCAAGTTCATGTTGAAATAATGAGCATTATTGGCTTTTTATTTTAAAAAATCTCAGAAATCAATGATGCAATGCATTTTGGGTAGAGAATTGGGAGAGATTTACATATAATATCACAGAATATTTTTTTCCTAAAATCTTTCTTTTTCTGTCTTTTAGCAGCACAATTACTTAAACATGTTTTATATGCAACTTTTGGTAGATTTTAACGGGTTCGCCGTCGGACAAGTTTTGAGCTGTCAAAAAAAAAAATGCAATTTTATTCAACTGTATCATAGCCCAGGTCAAATTCCAGCTGAACCTACTTGAACTGGTTTCATACTTGAACTGGTTTTGTCTGAAACCAGTTGAATCCAGTAAAATCCAGTTAAATGTCCCGCTTGAATCTAGTTGGATCCAGTTCCGGGATCCAGTTACACTAACTGATTCTGTGGACATATTTCTAGGTTTTCATAGGCCATATGAATTAAGTTATGGAAGATTTTCCAATTAAGAAAAAGTAGTGTTTTGGGAAATCATTTGCAGACAAAATTCAAATTAAACTACAAGTACTGTCCCCCCCCCCCTTCCCTCCCATCGAAACAAAATGTCAAGTCCAATCAGTATCATATTCTCAACAATATTCTCCTTTGTACTTTTTTAACATTTAAAGGTTATTTAGAATTTTACATAGATTTTATCCCGAAAAGGTTATTTTGCAAAAACAACTCTCAAGGACTGTTGAAAAAGTTTTTGATAATTTAAAAGGTGCAATGCATAATCCTTCATATTTTCTATCATCTTAAAAAGGTTTAAAAAATAATAAATGCATGCGTAATGTTTATTATTCGTTTTCAAGTAAGCTTTACATCTTGTGAACATACCTAGCACTTGTTTTAATTATTATTGGGCATCATTTTTTTTCAAGGATGCAAACAAATATAATCTTTTTTGTACAGAGGTTTCATGTTCTGAAATGGAAAAAAACTTGCAAGGAAAATCTCAATTTTGAGTATTTGGTAAAAACAGTTTCAAGTTGGAAATACTTTTTTCTCCATACTTTTGAATGTCTATTATTGACATTCCTGTAAAAATTAATCATGGATCCAAGATTAAAATTCAAAAATAATGAAATTTTCAAAAGGATTTTCAGTGGGCAAAAAATCAGAACGCTTGTGGGAAACAGGAAATTATTATTGCTTTATAATGTATCATGCAATGTAACTGCTCTAAAATGCCGATCAGGTCAACCCTGGATGATTCGGGGATTTCCCTGTAACTTGGAATGATCATCAAACCACAAGCTTATTTTAGCTATTTTAAATATCACTTTACTGCCAGGGTTGTATGTCATGTCTGAGAATCAAGAATCTATAATATATGTGGCATCTTGTGGTCATTTACGGATTCAATTCAATTCAATTCACTTTGTTGAAATTACAACTTTTTTTCTCAACAATATTCTCCTTTGTACTTTTTTAACATTTAAAGGTTATTTAGAATTTTACATAGATTTTATCCCGAAAAGGTTATTTGCAAAAACAACTTTCAAGGATTGATGAAAAGGTTTTTGATAATTTAAAAGGTGCTATACATAAGATTTCCTTTATTTTTTCTATCTACTTAAAAAGGTAAAAAATAAATAAATGCAATGCCTAAAAAGTTCATTATTCGTTTTCAAATAAGCTTTACATCTTGTGAACAAACCTCTATAGTTTTTTAATTATTATTGGGCTTCTATTTTTTTCAAGAAGGCAAACAAATATAAGTACAGAGGTTACAGGTTCTGAAATGAGAAAAACTTGCAAGAAAAGGCTCAATATTGAGTATTTGGTACAAACAATTTCAAGTTGGAAATATTTTCTGTTCTTATTTCTTCATACTTTTAATGTCTATTATTGACTTTCCTGTAAAAAATAATAATGGATCCAAGATCAAACTTGAAAAATAATGAAATTTTCAAAAGGATTTTAGCATCCTAAATGTGGGCAAAAAATCAAAACGCTTGTGGGAAACAGGAAATTATTATTGCTTTAAATTGATATCATGCAACGTAACTGCTCTAGAAATGCCTACCAGGTCAACCCTGGATGATTCGGGGATTTCCCTATAACTTGGAATGATCATCAAACCACAAGCTTAGAATAGCATAATAAAGTTTATTACTAGAACACTTTTGTTATTTTTTGAGAAAACAGAACCCTGCAGAAATCATCGGCAGGGTAATGAAATTTTCATAAAAATTTCAGCATCCTAAAGTGGGCAAAAATCAAAACAGGAAATTATTACTGCTTTATATCATGCAATGTAACTGCTTTAGAAATGCCTACCAGGTCAACCCTGGATGATGCGGGGATTTCCCCGTAACTTGGAATGATCATCAAACCACAAGCTTAAAGTAAACTTTAGCTATCATATCACTTTACTGCCAGGGTTGTATGTCTGAGAATCAGGAATCTATAATATGTGTACCGCCGCGGCAAAAGGGTCCAGTTGTCGGCTCGTACATGTTGCTCCTTGTAGCATATCTAATGTATGGTATTTGATTACATCAGATATGCTACAATGAGCAACATGTAGGAGTCGACAACTGGACCCTTTTGCCGCGGCGGTACACATATATGTGGCATCTTGTGGTCATTTATGGATTACATTCAATTCAATTCACTTTGTTGAAATTAACTTTTTGGGGGTAAGAAATATCCAGGAGCATATCAGGTGGACATGCCAGGCATCAGCAACAATTCTGGCTGCCTGGCATGCAAAAATATAAAAAAAATAATGGACTAATACCACTCCCAGTATTGGTCACTAACATTATATTACTAACTGGTAAAAAAATATGTTAAAATCTATATAAAGTGGGGTAAACGTGTTAACCCGCATATAGCATAATAAAGTTATTACTAGAACACTTTTGTTATTTTTTGAGGATAATTTTTTAAATTGTGATTTTTTGTTCTAAAGTATTTCGAAAAAGAAACTGGTACACTTTGGTTTGGTTCTATACTACTCAAATTATATAGTTACAAGCCCAAAATAATTGCAAATGATGTAAATTGATATGTTTCCTGTTTAATCGGTACAAAAAGTCTTTCAAAATCCAAAAATATCCCGTTTATCGAGCGTATTAAAGAATTTTGGTCAGGCAACTAAAATTACCAATTTTGAACACAACGCGATAACAACGCTGCGCATACCATTGCTCAATACCCCGTAACTACCGCAGGACATATCGATCACAAGTTGCATCAATATTTTATGCCGTATAACGCTTAGCTCGCTAATGCACTGGATAAACATTCAAAATAACCATGTTGTTGCTTCACATAATTTCAAATGAAAATATTGCACTGGTGCTTAAAATTTAAATCTTTGTTCATATAACTCTTTTGAAAGATTGTTCTCTTTTAACCAAATTGTTTAAACAGTACAATATTAAAACATCTTTTAACACATTTCAGCACCTTTCTTGAACATCTTAATTAGGCTCTCATCCATTCATATTCTTCTTCCATGCGTAAACTTTTGAGTTTAAAAGCCCGCTCGTCCATGACTAAGGGGGAGTAAAGCAGTGATTTGTACGGGCTAGCTTGGGGTATTATGTGCTACGTTTTCCGCTGGGGATGTTTCACCGTAGCCTTCAAAAATGGTAACTTTAGATGCCCTACCAAAAATCTTTACTTCGCCCGATAAGCGGGATGTTTTCGGATTTTGAAAGACTTTTTGTACCAATTAAACAGGAAACATATGAATTTATATTATGTGCAATTATTTTGGGCTTGTAACGATATAATTTGAGTAGTATAGAACCAAACCAAAGTGTACCAGTTTCTTTTTCGGAATACTTTATTTTAAATATCTGTGACCCAATAGAAATACATGTAAATTTTATCCTAAATTTGGCTTTAGAAATCACTCGTGCCTAAATCTAGAAAGTTGTGACCACCATCGTCTGTCTAGGTGAGCATGTAAACTGTGCACCTCCATTTAATTCTTCTTTCCTTGATTTCATTTGGGGCCTATGGGCTGGGGTAGGACTTTAACCAGGATAGCTACACCACTGTTTTACTTATTTTTGCCAGTGTTGATATCCTTTTGAAAACTTTGAATTTTTCACACAAAAATCTTAGCACATATTTTATATTTGGACTTTTCTAGATTAATATTCGGTATCAGTCAATTGAACACATTCTTACAGAAAATGTGTCTTAAAATCAATTCATATTCTTTTGAAGTATTTTGTGTAATTCTGAACTTAACTAGTAATAAGTGTGAACCCCCTTTTCTGATTTTCCAGTGTTATTCTAACCCTAACCTGGATTCTAATCTACAGCCAAAACATATTGCTATATTAACCTCAACCTGAAAGCAATTGCTTTATATACATTTCTCATCTATTGATTGAAATGATGGATAAACCTTAAGGTGTCTGGTCCACGCGCCGTCCAGGCGAACAAGTAGGCACCTAAGTTTCCGAGTTGGTAAGTGCCACAATACGCATGCGCATATACTCTGAGTAGTGCTTTGAAGCTAAAAATTGCCATATTTTAATATTTTTCTGGAAAATTAGTTCGGTGACCCCCAATTTTTATTGTTTTATTTTAAAGAACATACTTGTGCGCAACTTTTGTGAAAAATTTTCGGGCAAACTTTTTGAATCAACACTAAAAAATGTCACTTTTGCCACATTTCCCATAGAACCCTGTACTAATTTTCCCAAAAAAACTCCAAAAATGCTTTTTTTAAACCAACTCTCATGCAAAAACGAGTCCGGTGCCACCCAATATTTATTTTAAAAATCGATTCTACATCGATAAAATATCATTCATGCTGATTTTTACTAGAAATTTTCTGGCAGATCTATCATGGACCAGACACCTTAACTAATTACTTTTGAAACATGCAGATAATCCATCTGAAATGAAAATAAGCATATCTCATTTCCAATGTTATATCTGTCCTTGCTTTGTTTTCACTGGGCCTTTTATGTTTTCATCCATATGGTATTGCTGAATTTTAATTTCCTCCCCACCAAAGTATCCTATTTTCAGAAATAATATGCCAATTTGCCCAGTTCCTCCTCACATAACTTGCACTGAAATTGATTCAAAAACACTTTGTTGCCACAAGATATTTGATAGCAATTAGTTAACACAGTGTTCAAAGGTGAACTCATATCTTCAGGTCTTTCCAGTCAATAACTGCCTGAACTTTTATCAAAATGGCATATTTACCAGGAGAACCCCGTCAGCAGATACTTAGCTAATTGTTATTATGAGCGTTAATCAATGAATTTAGTAAGTTTGGTTCATTTTTATTGATTGTATTCTTATTTAGCACAGGTTTTTAGATTCTGGGTGTCTTTTGATGAGAACTTGTTTGACGTTGTTCTATGTTAGCAGTCCAAGTATAAAAGTGATTGTTTTCAATCCAGGTGCTCAACGGAAGTGTCACTTGAAAAGGTTTCAGCTCAATTTTGTCATTGTAAATTGCATATACAGCTCATTACAATTTCATTGGGTCAAGGTGAAATTTGTTATTTCGTAAGCATCTTCCCTAATTTAGTACTTAAAATACAACAATATCTGGACTATGGGCCTTGGTGACATGTTTATAAAGTTAAAATATTTTTTCTATTTTCTAAGTTTCTGATCATCTATTCCTGCATAAATTTTTGACTAGATGTCTGCCTGAATTTTGATTTCCTCCTTTGCATATGTACTCATTGAATTAAGTAAGTTTGGTTTGAAAGTGCCTCATTGTTGATTGTCTTCTTATTAGCACAGGTTTTTTTAAAATTCAGGCTACCTTGTTTTTTGTAGCTAACCCATCAAAGTGTCATCCATCATTTTGATGAGAATCCGTTTGATGTTGTTTAATGTTATATATATAGCTGTCCAGGTAGACAAGTGATCATAAAATCTAGGTGCTGACCAGAAAAGAATCATGCAAAAACATTTTTCCTCAATTTTGAAAGTTGCATGATCAAGTAACATGTTTACAAAAATTGTGTCCTTAGTATTTCCTCCCAACATTGATCATCTTTTCTGTATTTTTTGTGTCTGACTGTATGTCAATTCCTTCTGTATCATATCCTATTTGTAGAATAAATGTACAAAATTTGCTCAATTATTCCTTTTCCCAACCACATTCAAACTGATTCTAAAACAGTTTGTTGCCAAAAGATATTTGATAGTAATTAGGTGAAAGATTATTCAAAGGTAAACTCATATCTTTAGGTCTTTGCAGTCAATAACTGCCTGAACTTCTATCAAAATGGCATATTTACCAGGAGATCCCCTACGCATGAGTGATAATTAATGAATTCAGTAAGTTTTGGTTGAAATTGATTCATCTTTATCAATTCATTCCTAAAACAGAGTTTTTCAATTCAGGGTACCTTGTTATTTTTCTAGCTAACCTATCAAATGTCATCTGTTGTTTTGATGAGAACTTGTTTGACGTTGTTTAATGTTATATATAGCTGTCCAGGTACAAAATGATCATAAAATCCAGGTGCTGACCAGGAAGTATCATGTGAACAGGTTTCAGCTCAATTTTGTCAGGCAAAATTGCATGATTAGGTTTAACAGCTCGTTGCAATTTCAACATTATTTGTAATCAAGATTTTACTCAGGAAGTATCGAAAAGTTTTTGCTTAAAATTTTGCTGTCAAATTGTATCATAACATTTAACCTTGTTGCAGTTTAAACTGGCTAAAGTTAAAACTTTGAAATGTTCTTACAAGTCATTATGTGTTAACGTTTATAATCAGGACTTGACAAAAATGTTCATTTTATGGGAAGCAAATTCAAATTTCAAAAATGTTTTATGTGTTTCTTTATTTGAAAATGCAGAATTTCCCACTAAATACTCTAATTTCCTAGGAGCTTCCCGATTTCCACACTTTTTCCCACCATGTTTATAACAAAAGCCAAGAATTGTGCTTTATTGACTTGATGCTCTTTTGCAAGGGATATGTTTCCCAGCCCCCCAAAATGCTTGAGTAACATATTATTATATCATCTTTCTATTCCCCAACCCTGTTTCATCAAATGTTTTCAAATCCATGTTTAACTGAATTTTAATTCTTCTCCAAAGAACTTGTGTCTGGTCCATGCGTACTGGTACCCCTGGACAAATTCGAGTACAAAAATAGTACAACATTCCTAAGGTGCACATTTGGAACATCATTTAAGTACAATTTGAGTACATTTATAGTACACAAATTTGTACTATATTTGTACTAAAACTGTACTATAATTGTGTTCCAAATGTGCACCTTAGGAATGTTGTACTATTTTTGTACTCAATTTTGTCCAGGGACACCTTGGTTTGATTTCGCAAGTGCAGCAACACACATGCGCAGTATACGCAAAATATTGTTTTCAAGCCAAAAATGTCACATTTTCTAATTTTTCGTGAAAAATAGGTTGGTGACCTCCTCTTTTTATTTAGTTAATTGAAAGAACCTACTTTTGTGCAAGCTTTGTGAAAAAATGACATCAAATTTCAATGTTAAGTTTTTGAATCAATACTAAATTATAATTTTGTCCCATTTCCTGGAGACCCCTTTACTAAGTTTCCCCAAAATGCTGTTATTAAACTGACTAACATGCAAAAACAAAGTATGGAGACCTTAATTATTATTTTAAAGATAGATTCTACATTGATAAATATCATTCATGCCGATATTTACTAGCAAATTTCAATCAGAACTATCATGGACCAGACACCTTAACAACAAGCATTGGCAACAACCCTGCGAGCGAGTGAAAACACAACTGTGAGAGAAATTTTAAAAGATCCCCTTTGCCTACCACCTACTGTAAGGTGATATAATGTATCCTGCCTTGTCCTTATTTCAGAGGATGCTCTTTGCTAAATTATGTAACAGAATAAAATGAGTGGTGCTCTGGCAAAATGAGTGGAAAGTCGCGATTGAAGATTTTGAATAAATGACTGTTAAAGTAAAAATATGGTGAAAATATCAAATTTCGTGTTTTTGACATAAAACACATTAATATATAAGTGTCAAACTATGTCTCGCGTTTTGAAGGTCAATTATGCCGGGAAGTG
This sequence comes from Ophiothrix spiculata, assembly GCA_000969725.1. Classification (NCBI taxonomy): domain Eukaryota; kingdom Metazoa; phylum Echinodermata; class Ophiuroidea; order Amphilepidida; family Ophiotrichidae; genus Ophiothrix; species Ophiothrix spiculata. The sequence continues at coordinate 8,367 of JXSR01S035610.1, forward strand.
CACGTATTCACGGGTAATTGATCTCGTTTTGCTATCATACATTATAGCAATCAGTAACTTTAAAATCGATTTGTGACAATTTTTTAATACCAGATTTTGAGTGGACTGCCTTGTATTTCGATCTCTAAATAGAGATAGAAAGTATCACATATTATATATCATTCGAAAGCTAAGATTATAGAAAATTAAGATATATCATAAATTCAATTTTTAAAATAGCGACTTTCCGCTTATTTTGCCAGAGCACCACTCAAATGATTTTATCATAAATCTTGTCAAAAAAGTTTAACTGTAATTTTCTCAAGCCACCTGTAGGTAATGGCCATTATATAACGTCAGTAAACAACATGATGTAAAAAGCATTATGAAACAAGTGCAAGTACTTCATGTGAATTTAGTCCATCATATCAGCCTCCCTGATGAGCTTTTAAGACATAAGCCTCTTCCATTATATTTGTTATTTCTTGCTATAAATATTATGTATCTCTTGATTTAAAGAAAAATATGTTTTCTGTTGTGCTTGTGAGATTTTAAAATCCCAAGTCACCTTTTAGGATTAATGGGCGGATATGATGGCAGTGATGGTTTTGTTTCATCTACCAATACGCTTATTTTATAAGCAAAGTTTTCATTTACAAATAGGTCTAACAACCTCTTGTACATTAAAAAAAAACTTAAAGAAGAAAAGTTAGCTAGAACTTTAGAGAAGTGTCTATTGCATACAGGGTGTATCAAAATGATTAGTATTCAGAATAAATAAATCTTTAAAAGTACTCCCTGTACCATTTGAAGTTCATAATTGTTTTGGATAGTTTATTTCTTTGTCTTAAAATTTGAAAAAAGAATATTTTGTTATTTCGTTTCCAAGAACTGGAGGATTATGTAAAGGCACCGGTTTTTAAAACTCACCATGGATTTGATTTGTTGCCTTTCCATTTCAATGAAGCAAAAATGAAAAAGTCCATATACATGTGATTATATTATATATTTTCTGCCTTTAAATAAATACAATTTTTTTTTAATATTGCAAAATGCTAATGTTGAAAGTTCTGTTCGCCTTCTCATGACAAGAAGGAAAGCACCTTATTTTTGTACTGAATACTTGCCATTGATTCAATGGAAAAACATTAGGTCTGTATTTATTCAAATAAAGATGTCTCTTTGAAAAATATTGTTTTGACACCAAAAAATTGATAAAAAGCACTTGCATGCTTTCCTATACTAATACATGTGGAATTAAATTCAGGATCCTGAATTTAATTCAACAAATGGCCATAACAGAAAAAGTAAGCATCTTTGAGCCAAATCGTTTGGAGGGTTTTCATATCTACCAAAAACAAATCCAATAAGCTAAAAAAAATCAAAAGTCACGGGTGACAGGGGCGCTTCATTTTTAACACTTTATACTATAGTATAATTGCTTTAAGGATGATTGCGGTTGTGTGGTTGTAAGCCCTGGGTTGTAAGTCCATATGAGTACAATTTGTGTGTATATCAAATTGCAGCACTTAAAATAAGAATCACTGACCATTTTAGGGTACTGTATTTCCACTTTCGGACCAATTGTACTTTAGGTCCCATCCAGAATTTTAGGGTTATGGTTTAGGGTTAGTAAATAAAAGGGTTAGTGTTAGGTTTAATTTAGGGTTAGGGTGTAGGGTTAGGGTTAGGGTTAATTTTAGGGTAAGGGTTAGGGTAAGGGTTAGGGTATAGGGACCTAATGTATACTTTTTCCACACTTTTCTTTATGCTTAGGTCACATACAGAAAGAGTAGTCAGTCGAGCTCCTGCCCAGCTTGCACGCACGCCACAGCAAGCATAACATGCACACAGGACCATAAACTTCAAGGCATATTTGTTGTAAACTTGTTAAACTCATGTTGGGTTGATCCATTCACTGTTATGAAACCAAATTTTGAAATGTTGAGTGATGAAATATACATTTAAGATTTACACATGTAATTTCTTATCTTTTTATAATGATCAGGCACCGTAAATGTTTTCTTTTGATTTAATTATATGCACTTGACATTTGCAATGGACTTGCCAATAATTTAAATAATTTTAAACAAGAAGTATTTGAAAAATTAATTACTTTGCAATATATGAAAACATGAAAAGGTTGCTCCACTTGAAGGCTTATTGGTTTCTGAATTTCTTTTTACCATTTTCTGCTGTGTTTATTTTTTTTTTCATTTTGCTTGATGCTTCCCAGGAATGACTTTGTATTAAAGGGACTCTACTTAGAATTAAAAACTTATGGAAATGCTTTAAATAAAGCTTAAAAGTGTAGTAAAATCCAAAAAACTACAGAAATGTACACAGAAATGGCTCAAATTGACAGCGAATTGATTTGCAATATATCTATATGTGATGGTGGTGTGACTATCCAGTGTTTTCTAAATCCTAAATTTGTACCTCAGTCTGGATTTACCAGATAAAAGATCAAATGAAGGTCTTGGAGATAAGTTAATACATATCAAAAGAGAAACAATTTTATCAAAAATAATTTTGTTTACCCATCACAGGTGTAGAAACAAGATCTTTTTAAGATTTGAAACTAGAAACACTTTTTCAACCATTTTTTGTCGCCGGCGACAAAAAATACAGCTGGTAAATAATTTCATTTTTCTCCTCTGTTACACAAATTCAGCGGAAACTACTGGTAGGATATGTTAGTATAATCATGTACTATCGATACATGTGAAAAAAATGAATAGACAGAAAATTAGCGGACAGGATCTAGGCCAGTCCCTTTAATCAAAGTGCTTACATTCCCATTCCCTTTGAAAATGGAATTGGGTATCGAAAATGAGTACTGATAGGATATGTCGGTAAAAAAGGGGGAAATAAACAAATCTGAGCAATTGATTGAAAACACACTGATGAAAACGACTATATTAATGAGATTTCTGATTTAATATTGCACTGCACAAGATGTGTTTACACTTCACAGTCTATGGAATTCCTAATACCATACTAGTTCAAGCATGTTTACTATACAAGTCCTGTCATTTCTTCTTTGTATCTTGATTGAGTAGCTTGTTTCAAAGTACCTTGTTTATTTTCGAAGTGTGTGTTTGTAGGGAAGATAGGCTTCTCAGTTATGGGCTAGATAGGTATTTCTCAGAACATGTAGTTAAAACAAGATTTTCGATTAATTTTTGAGGTTGTATGCCAATACTCCAAATTATAGCCAGATTTCTGTGTATGCAAGAGGGGGGGGGGAACAACATTATTGACCTGATGTTGCTCTCTGTTTCCATTTAAAGGAGCTTGGTCCGATTTTTCAAAATTAAATTACCATAGTCACATGAAAGATGACCACTCAAGAGGTCTTAATTTTAAATTTCATTTTAATCGGTTAAATGGTTTTGATTTTATGGGTAGTTTTGTGTTTAAGAGCTTCCTATACGTTACTGTATGTAATTAATTATGGTTAGCAATTTCGATACATTTAATGTTTTGTCGCTTGAAGATATTTGTGATATCATTAAAGGATCAAAACTGAAATGCTGCTCTCTCGATCCTCTACCGTCCGCTGTAACCAAGAACTTGCTGGATGATCTGCTTCCTCTAATGACGACAGTAGTGAACTTGTCTCTACAGACTGGATGCTTTCCTTCTGATTTAAAGAAAGCATTAGTTATACCTCTCTTGAAAAAGGCTAGTCTTGACCCCGAAGTTCTTAAGAATTATCGGCCAATCTCCAATCTGCCCTATTTGGGCAAGTTAATTGAGCGTGCTGCCATAAAACAGTATGTTGCTTACCTGAGTGATAATAATCTGTTCGCCTCTTCACAATCTGCGTATCGCCAACACCACTCGACCGAAACTGCTTTGGTCCGCGTCTGTA
>JXSR01S035613.1:0-15389 GCA_000969725.1 Ophiothrix spiculata
GAAACAAAAACTTTACAAACCTACACCCTTCACCTCATTCCAGTGAGGAAAAATGAAGAGGATAAACACTACCTTATTATTCTAATGATTAAGCTAGATGGTTTCCATTATGTAGATAGCAAGCTTTTTCTTAAGCAAGCGCCAGACGATTTTTACCCTATGGTTGCCGACTTTTTGCTCCTGATGGTGGGACAGAAACAATTTGACCAAGGCAACAACATTTTTCCCACTAAAGCATCCGCGTCTTACCATATATAATTTTTTTGTCTCTAGTACAAGTTAAAATTTGTGACGAAAATAATTGGAAACAGATGCTTTTTTTGTAAAAACCATACAAATTTATCAAAAGAAAATCAAACAAGCTCTTTTTTATTGATAAATTAGTGATTTCCAAATCAAAATTGGGATTGAAATGCTCTGAAATATTGGTTATCTTGAAATGTTAAGGTCCAGCAGCTGCTTTCTTTAGATTTCTGGAGCCTGGTCCGCTTAAGAAAAAGTTGGTAGATGGTGTGCCTTTTTTTTTTGATAATTAAAATTTTTGAGATTTGGTAAGTTAAAGGGGCATTGGGCAGGTTCAACATCATCCCCATTTTTTTTTCAAAACAAAAATCAAGATTGTTGCATTATTTGAAGTGTTAATGATTATGATGGATACATACAAAGTTTCAATGTCAAATTCTGTATCGAAATATTTATTTTCTCTCATTTCTTGTTATCATTGGCAAAAAACATCAATACTGCCTTCTTGAGTTGAAATCTTAAAATTGGCTTTATTAGCAGATCCAATGCAAAATTTCAATTTCTTTTGATGTATGTGCAGTCTATGATATAAGTTATGTTTTACCAATATAACTTAAAGGTAGGCATTCCAATCTGGTGACAAGTTTAACATATACTTTTTAATATTTGAATGAAGAGTCATCACCTACATAAAGCAGTTGTAAATATTTAGTTGTAAACCTAGACGTTTTTGAAATTGTTTCTACCAGCTAGATCACCGTTACTTACTAATTCAAGTTGCGGTGAGATTTGAATATTCATACAAATGTCTCCACTCTCAATTAATTAAATATGCCTTTAGATTAGATGGATTTTTATTTTTGCAAGTTTGCTTCATATTGGCCAGGTGAACATGAGCTCTATTCTTCATGTCATTAAAGGTAGTACCATTTAAATGAAGTTAAGTTCACATCTTTCAAAGTTAGCCAGAATGTGTTCAAATTCTTTATCCTCTTCAGATACCGATGAGTGCCAGCCCAACCCCTGTCTTAATGGAGGGGTCTGCACTGATGGAGTCAACACAGTTACATGTACATGTGCAGCAGGGTTTACTGGGACTACTTGTGCTATAAGTAAGTTTATAGATAATATATTTGTAATATAAAAAGACATAAGAAAACAAACACTTTACACCCTTCACCTCATTCCAGTGAGGAAAAATGAAGAGGATAAACACTACCTCATCATTGTAATGATTAAGCTAGATGGTTTCCATTATATAGATAGCAAGCTTTTTCTGAAGCAAGCTCCAGACAATTTTTACCCTATGGTTCCCGACTTTTTGCTCCTGACGGTGGGACAGAACAAATTAGACAAAGGCAACAACATTTTTCCCACTATAGCATCCGCGTCTTACCGCATATAATTTTTTTTGTCTCTAGTACAATTTAAAATTGGTGAAGAAAATAATTGGAAACGGATGCTTTTTGTAAAAACAATACCAATTTATCAAAAGAAAATCAACCAAGCTCTTTTTTTGTGATTTCCAAATCAAAATTGGGATTGAAATGCTCTGAAATATTGGTTATCTTGAAATTTTAGGTCCAGCAGCTGCTTTAGATTTCTGGAGCCTGGTCCGCTTAAGAAAAAACTTGGTGTGCCTTTTTTTAGATAATTAACATTTTTGAGATTTAGTATTAAAGTTAAAGGGGCATTGGGCAAGTTCAACATCATCCCCATTTTTTTCTCAAAACAAAAATTAAGATTTTTGCATTATTTCAAGTGCTACTGATTATGATGGAAGCATACAAAGTTTCATTGTCAAATTCATTTCCTTTATATCAAAACAAAATATTTATTTTCTCTCATTTCTTATTATCATTGGTATAAACCATTAATACTGCCTTCTTGATTTGAAATCTTAAAATTGACTTAAAAAGCAAATTAAATGCAAAATTTCTTCTGATGTATGTCCAGTCTATGATATAACAGTAATGTTTTACCAACAAAACGTAAAGGTAGGCATTCCAATACTCATAAGAATGTCTCCCCTCTTAAATGAGATAGGCCTTTAGATTTGATGGATTTATATTTTTGCAAGTTTGCTTCATATCGGTCAGGTGAACGTAAGAGTGCTCTGTTCTTCATGCCATTAAAGGTAGTACCGTTTAGATGTAGTTTAGTTCACATCTTTCAAAGTTAGCCAGAATATTTTCAAATTCTTTATTCTCTTCAGGTATCAATGAGTGTCAGCCCAACCCCTGTCTTAATGGAGGGGTCTGCACTGATGGAGTCAACACATTTACATGTACATGTGCATACACAGGGTTTACTGGGACTACTTGTGCTATAAGTAAGTTTATAGATAATATATTTGTAATATAAAAAGACATAAGAAACAAAAACTTTACAAACCTACACCCTTCACTTCATTCCAGTGAGGAAAAATGAAGAGGATAAACACTACCTCATCATTGTAATGATTAAGGTAGATAGTTTCCATTATGTAGATAGCAAGCTTTTTCTTAAGCAAGCGCCAGACAATTTTTACCCTATGGTTCCGGACTTTTTGCTCCTGATGGTGGGACAGAAAAAATTAGACCAAGGCAACAACATTTTTCCCACTATAGCATCTGCGTCTTACCGTATATAATTTTTTTGTCTCTATTACAAGTTAAAATTTGTGAAGAAAATAATTGGAAACGGATGCTTTTTTGTAAAAACAATACAAATTTATCAAAAGAAAATCAAACAAGCTCTTTTTTATTGATAAATTTGTGATTTCCAAATCCAAATTGGGATTGAAATGCTCTGAAATATTGGTTATCTTGAAAAGTAAGTTTATAGATAATATATTTGTAATATAAAAAGACATAAGAAAACAAACACTTTACACCCTTCACCTCATTCCAGTGAGGAAAAATGAAGAGGATAAACACTACCTCATCATTGTAATGATTAAGCTAGATGGTTTCCATTATATAGATAGCAAGCTTTTTCTGAAGCAAGCTCCAGACAATTTTTACCCTATGGTTCCCGACTTTTTGCTCCTGACGGTGGGACAGAACAAATTAGACAAAGGCAACAACATTTTTCCCACTATAGCATCCGCGTCTTACCGCATATAATTTTTTTTGTCTCTAGTACAATTTAAAATTGGTGAAGAAAATAATTGGAAACGGATGCTTTTTGTAAAAACAATACCAATTTATCAAAAGAAAATCAACCAAGCTCTTTTTTTGTGATTTCCAAATCAAAATTGGGATTGAAATGCTCTGAAATATTGGTTATCTTGAAATTTTAGGTCCAGCAGCTGCTTTAGATTTCTGGAGCCTGGTCCGCTTAAGAAAAAACTTGGTGTGCCTTTTTTTAGATAATTAACATTTTTGAGATTTAGTATTAAAGTTAAAGGGGCATTGGGCAAGTTCAACATCATCCCCATTTTTTTCTCAAAACAAAAATTAAGATTTTTGCATTATTTCAAGTGCTACTGATTATGATGGAAGCATACAAAGTTTCATTGTCAAATTCATTTCCTTTATATCAAAACAAAATATTTATTTTCTCTCATTTCTTATTATCATTGGTATAAACCATTAATACTGCCTTCTTGATTTGAAATCTTAAAATTGACTTAAAAAGCAAATTAAATGCAAAATTTCTTCTGATGTATGTCCAGTCTATGATATAACAGTAATGTTTTACCAACAAAACGTAAAGGTAGGCATTCCAATACTCATAAGAATGTCTCCCCTCTTAAATGAGATAGGCCTTTAGATTTGATGGATTTATATTTTTGCAAGTTTGCTTCATATCGGTCAGGTGAACGTAAGAGTGCTCTGTTCTTCATGCCATTAAAGGTAGTACCGTTTAGATGTAGTTTAGTTCACATCTTTCAAAGTTAGCCAGAATATTTTCAAATTCTTTATTCTCTTCAGGTATCAATGAGTGTCAGCCCAACCCCTGTCTTAATGGAGGGGTCTGCACTGATGGAGTCAACACATTTACATGTACATGTGCATACACAGGGTTTACTGGGACTACTTGTGCTATAAGTAAGTTTATAGATAATATATTTGTAATATAAAAAGACATAAGAAACAAAAACTTTACAAACCTACACCCTTCACTTCATTCCAGTGAGGAAAAATGAAGAGGATAAACACTACCTCATCATTGTAATGATTAAGGTAGATAGTTTCCATTATGTAGATAGCAAGCTTTTTCTTAAGCAAGCGCCAGACAATTTTTACCCTATGGTTCCGGACTTTTTGCTCCTGATGGTGGGACAGAAAAAATTAGACCAAGGCAACAACATTTTTCCCACTATAGCATCCGCGTCTTACCATATATAATTTTTTTGTCTCTAGTACAAGTTAAAATTTGTGAAGAAAATAATTGGAAACGGATGCTTTTTTGTAAAAACAATACAAATTTATCAAAAGAAAATCAAACAAGCTCTTTTTTATTGATAAATTTGTGATTTCCAAATCAAAATTGGGATTGAAATGCTCTGAAATATTGGTTATCTTGAAATGTTAAGGTCCAGCAGCTGCTTTCTGTAGATTCCTGGAGCCTGGTCCGCTTAAGAAAAAGCTTGGTGTGCCTTTTTTTAGATAATTAACATTTTTGAGATTTGGTAAGTTAAAGGGGCATTGGGCAAGTTCAACATCATCCCGATCATTTCGATCGATGACCGGCAGCTAGATAACACGTACTTGCACAGTCGCTCCGATAGCCAACTTCTATTTTTCAATATTTCTTCAATTTATGCCACCAAATTGGATTATAACTAACTGTGAAACAACATATCAGGGATATATTTAACTTCTGTAGATTTTTGCTCAAATATTATGGAAACCAGGAGCAAAATCAAAGGAATTAGAACTGACTCCGAGCCAACGCCCAACACACCAATGGCTACGGGTATTGATGGACATGATGGAGGTAGCCCAATCAACTCACAGCGGCCTATTTCTCCAACGGCCATTGTGGACGATGATTATTTCAAACAAACTGTTTTGAACCAACTTGCGGAGATTGTTAAAGGGTAGTTGGAATTAAGAAAGGAAATGGAAACCTTCAAAAGGGATATTACCCAGACTGTAGAGTTTCAAGCAAGAGAAATTTTGGATTTGAAATCTGATGTTCAGAAACTAAAGCAGGCAAGTACTGAACTAAAAACTTCGTCAAATAACAATGTTGGTCAACTGACTGCCCATAGAGAGCTTATTAGCAATGTTTCGGACCAAATAAATTGTGTGGAGAGGGCTACCCGTAGAAACAACATACTCATAGTAGGGTACCCTGAGACTGATCACGAAAACATTAAAGAAATTATGAAACAAGTAACTGACAAGTTTGATTTTGCTGATGATGTTGAAATCGAACGGGCGCATCGTGATGGAAAGCGAAAATTCAATACTGGACGTACTAAACCGAGACATATTCTGGTCAAATTGCTGAGATACCCTATTCACTCGTCTAATTCAACTATTTTCCATCTGACAATCTCCTTAAATTAACAAAATCCCCATTCCCAAAAGTTTATCAAATAGTCATACTCTATGACCGACACTTCATTTAAATTATTTTAACAAATTGTGGCACGTTAGTATGAAAGCGCTCAACTGTAACGTGATCTAAATTCTGAAAATGACTAGTTGAATTGGACGAGTGGATACGGTATACTGATAAAGTCAATATGCTAAGATTGTCAAGACAAGCATTGGCTGATGAACGGTATCACATCGTAGATGACCTTACTAAAATAGACCTTGAGGAAAAAATGAAGTGGAAGGAAGAGGTTGGTGTATCATACAAAAATGGAACTAAACTAAGAAGATTTGTTGGCGGCATGTGGCGTGATCGCCTTGGTTAAGCTGCATCTTTCTACAACAAAGGGGGTTGCACATTTCCTGGAAATTCTGTGACACCAACCAAGGGCAGAGATTCAACTGGATAATTTCATTGGCATCCGCCATATTGGATTTGATTTCTTGATTTTGCATTTATGTCTGATGTTGCATTGAAAGCTATTGAGACCGATTTGCTACTGATTGATCCATTTACCATTTTCTTCACATGCGACATTACCGATTGATCATGTTGATAAATAAAATCGTTTCATCGCACTTTGAAATTTATTCTGTCAATACGCCGGGACAGTTGTGACGTCATAATTTATGCACATCACCCAACACGTGCGTTTTGGACCCAAACAAACGGTGTGGCCATTTTTGCAACTCGTTAAATCTATGGGGAAAAAAGTCTGACTACGATTTTATACCATAACTTTCGCCTAAAACAGAAATAAGGGAAAACATGCCGGCCTATTATGCTGAAGGTTGTGATTACAAGCCAGGACGGGACCCCTGCCGTTATTTTCGTTTTCCAACCGAGAAAAATCAGTCTGAACAGTGAATTGTATGTTTACGTGTGCCTATTGTGTTAATACGTATGATTAGTGGACATGATCATTTGTTTGGGTCCAAAACGCACGTGTTGGGCGATGTGCATAAATTATGACGTCACAACTGTCCCGGCGTATTGGATAATTATAATGCCTATGTAATCTATGAATTAAGATCGATTTTTCGATAAATGTGTCGACAAGTATGAAAAATCAGCTTGACAATCCGATTCTTCAAGTTAAAGAGTGGAAGATTTGGTCGCATGAAAAGGCAATGATGCCTTTCAATCTTTGATCATTGAATGTTATAATCTCTGTTATGAATTTCAATAACATATCAATTGACATGAAATTGCCTATAGGCCATAATGATTCAATTGACATACTCTGGTAAAAATTTGAATATTTATTGATGAATATATTGATGTTCGATAAAATCAAATCAGAGAAAGATATTCAATACACAAATTAAATTTCTAAACATATAAATTGATATGAAATGTATTTTTTTTTGTCCATCAAGTTTATGATTTTGTATTTTTTACTGAAAAAGTATGATAATTGAAAACTCATGTTATAGGAATAGATCTTTTTGTTTCTCAAATGTAGTCTGGTATAAAAAAATAATATATTTTCGTTTAATATATCAGTAAGATTTCATATAGTAATTTATTTCAGATCTGATCATTAGGTAAATGCAATTCGGTGGCCTAGTTTATCTTTCTCTTTTGGTTGGCATCGGATATCGACTGCGCTCTTCATAAATTTAGCGCCGTTTAAATTCTTTTTATATATATATATTTCTTCCAGATTTTATCTTTGTATATATATTTGGAGTGTGTGGTGTGTATTTGAGTGTGTTAAGTGGTGTGTGATTTTGAAGCATGTCATTTGTATGAAGAATGTTAAAAAAAACTCACAGGAAGTTAAGGTGAACTATATGTAAACATTATATTCATAAAAAATGTAGTGAACTTGCAAATAAGGAATTTAAACGAAAAAGATTGTGTTCAATATTGCCATTATGAATCATGTAACGATACAATTGGTCTACTATTTAACTATATCAAAGATGAAAATAAGTATTTGTTAGAGTTATATCGTGTTTTTGAAAATGATAGTGTCCTAGATATGAATACAAAAAAAACCCTTTTGAACATTTATCGTTTGATCCAACTGTATTTTTGACTGATCTCGGTGAGAAAGAAAGTAATAGTGACAGTTCTCACTTCACTGAAGCAAATCTTAATCAATTTCAAGAACATTCTAAAACCGTTCATGGCATATCAATGCTTAATTTGAACATACGGAGTTTGGACAAGAACTTCGATTCTTTTAGAGACTTTTTATATTGCTCAAATATGAATTTTGATATTGTTGGGCTAGATGAAACTTGGCTTAAAGATAAACCCCTTGATTACTTCACGTTGAACGGATATAACTTAGAATTTCAAAATCGGGAAAAGAAACGTGGTGGTGGTGTATGCCTTTACATTAAAGATAATATAAAATATCAGGTTTGAGATGATCTCAATCAGTTGAAAAAACCAGAGTTTGTAGAGACATTGTTTATTGAAATTGAAAAACCTGCTTCCAAAAATATAATTGTCGGAATTATGTATCGTCCACCTGGTCAAAATTTAACTGATTTCAACGAGTTTTTTGATACGTTGCTTACACACGTGACAAGAAACCAAAAAATAGTTTATCTAATGGGAGACTTTAATATTAACTTACTTAACAAAGATATTCATTCTCATACCAACGATTTCCTAATATCCCATTCATTCTATCCGAGCATAACCAAGCCATCGATATCCTAATATCCCATTCATTCTATCCGAGCATAACCAAGCCAACTTGAATAACTTCAAGATCAGCTACACTAATTGACAATATTTTTACCAATTCTAAAGCATATCAAACTTCAGGTATTGTTATAAATGATATATAAGTGATCATTTTCCAATTTTTGTTAAAACAAATTTGAGTGTTTTTAGAACGAAGAATGACAAAAGTGAAATTGAAGTTCGTGAACTTACTAGTGCTAATGTAGAGCATTTTTAAAAAGAACTTGATAAAGTTGATTGGACTTCTGTATGTAATTCGGACGATGTAAACGTTTCTTACTCTAACTTTATCAACAAATTTAACGAGCTTTACGACAAATGTATTCCTAAGAAAATGAAACGCATTCATCCGAAAAAGAACAAACCTAAATTACCATGGATAACTTTTGCTTTAATGAGGAGTATAAAGAGAAAGAACAAATTATACAGAATGTCTATTAAGAAACCAACTGACATTAATGTTGAAAAATACAAAAAATACAGAAATAAATTAAATTCTCTTTTTCAATCACTTTAGTAACTTACTAAACCAGGAAAAAAATAACATGCGAAATACCTGGAAAGTATTAAATTCTATCATCCGCCCAAAAACAAACATTAATAAATGCTCTGAGAAATTTGTAACAAAAAATGAAACATTTACATGTCCTACAGAAATATCAGCGGAGTTTAATAAATATTTTGCAAACATAGGACCCTCGTTAGCATCCACCATAAGTCATACAGGTAAAGATTTCTTTGACTATTTGCAGGAACCTACCTGTAAAACTTGTTTTTTCAAACCAACGAGTGAAGATGAAATCATGAAAATCTTGAAAAAATTTGGCAATGGTAAAAGTCCTGGTCACGACAAATTAAAAATTGATTTGGTTAAACAAGTAGCAAATGAGATTGCTTCTTCAAATCTTCAAATCTTTATTTCCATATATACATATAAAATAACAAGCAAATCAACGAAACAAATCTGCATATTATACTACATGAAATACAAAGGGACAATATGGAGGACAAAGCTGGAAGACCAAGGAGGTCTGTAAATAGCAATGCCCTATGTAATATAGAAACATGAAAATTACAAGAACATGGTAAGAAACGAAACAAATAAGTCCGAAAAGAACATTCAAACCGAAGACGGATAGGCCTGAACAACAAGACAAGCAAAGGGCCCCAGTAACACGTGAGCAAAAATAGGGGAAAAAAAGTGATTATTTATATTGTGAGACTAACTGTCTCTTAAATTGTGATCTGAAGTGTTTTACGGTTTTTGCATTATTAAGGGATTTATCTAAAGAATTCCTGATGGTATGATCAGAGAACGATCTTTTGTTCCTGGTAGTATTATAATCATCAACTTGTCTTGTTTGGTATCCGTGTACGTCTGAACGTTTGGAAAAGAAATTGTCAAATGTTGGCGGTAAGTGGCTTACCCACTTATGTTGATTTTCAATATTTCGCTAACTACTGGGGTTGTTCCAGACGAATTCAAAATTGCGAAAGTTATTCCAATATTTAAAAAAGACAATCCAGAATCTTTTGGAAACTATAGACCTGTGTCTGTGTTACCCTGCTTGTCAAAAATACTTGAACGAATTGTTTATAACCGCTCATATGATTTTTTAACTAGTAATAACATTTTATATAAAAAACAATACGGCTTTCGTACAAATCATTCTACTTATATGGCTGTACTAGACTTTATTAATGATGTTGGTAAGGCTATCGATGAAGGAATGACAACTGCTGGCGTTTTCATGGATTTATCGAAAGCCTTCGATACTATTGATCATAATACTTTACTTTATAAATTAAATCATTATGGTTTCAGGGGTGTGTGCAATAAATGGTTCCAAAACTACCTCAGTAACAGAAAACAATATGTTTTGTATAATTCATCAATTTCTCCTTTATATAATGTCACTTATGGGGTTCCACAGGGCTCCATTTTGGGTCCCTTATTGTTTATTCTATATATGAATGATATATGTCATACATCAGATTTACTGAGCACTATTTTATTTGCTGATGACACCACTGTGTTTTATTCTCATCAAAATGTATCTACACTTTGTTCTACATTAAATGATGAACTAAAAGAAGTGTCTAACTGGTTTAAAGCAAATAAACTATCTTTGAATGCTAAAAAGACAAACTTGATGTTTCTAGGAACACGCACACAGACCAGCAATATTAACAATAATGATTGTTTTGATATTTATCTTGATGGCTGTAAGTTAAATAGAGTACAAGATGCGAAATTTCTTGGCATTATCATTGATGAGAATATGACATGGAAAAGATATATTGAAAATGTTTGTAAAGTATGTTCTAGAAACATAGGGGTACTAAATAAGGTCAAATCATTCTTACCTTCCAATGCTTTGTATAAATTATATTGTACCTTGGTACTTCCTTATTTTAACTATGGATTATTGCTATGGGGAATTTCAAACAAAGAATATATTAACCAGGTTTTCCGAATTCAAAAGCGCGCCATGAGAACGATATCAAATAGTGAATACCTTAGTCACACCAAACCCATCTTTGAAAGATTTAACGCTTTAAATATTTTTGATATGTATCACAAGGAAGCTGCCGTTTTTATGTTCCAATACAAACATGATTTACTGCCCAAATCTTTCCAAAATACATTTACAACTCATAGTGAAAACCACACCTATAATACGAGAAACAGGGATGATTTCAAAATATGTATGCAAAAATCAGTAAATATTTTTAAAACTGGACCAAAAATATGGAATGATATGCCAAAAACATAAAGACCGTACAAAAAATTGGACAATTCAAGTTTAAACTGAAAAGCCTATATTAAAATCTATTTTTCGATATTTTCAAATTCCAGCAACAACTTTATTTCTTACCTCAATGTTTGTCTTTATTATTGTACAATTAATGACCAAATGATGCAATCATAACTTTTATTCCTTTTACGTTTAACGTTGAATTAGTTTTGATCTATGAATATTTCCATGTTTCTCTCTATCCTCGCTTTTGACATTGCTTCTGGTCAGGATTGCTTCTGGTTGGGTGTATGTGAGTGGGGTGTGCGGTATGTGAGTGCCTTGAGTGATTTATAACATTTTTTTTCTTGTTTTCTTTGCTTTATATTTGTTTTTGTTCGTAAAGTAATTTTTGATGTTTTTTAATGTTAGGGGGCACAATAATTGTACAGGCTCTTGGTTATCGTTGTGCCTCCTCCATCTTTGTTTCTTTGTGTTTGTTTGATGGAAAATAAATAAATGAATTGAAATGAATTGAAATCCCCACTTTTTTCTCAAAACAAAAATCAAATTTTTTGCATTATTTCAAGTGCTACTGATTATGATGGAAGCATACAAAGTTTCATTGTCAAATTCATTTCCTTTATGAATGAGCAAAATATTTATTTTCTCTCATTTCTTATTATCATTGGCAACAACCATTAATACTGCCTTCTTGATTTGAAATCTTAAAATTGACTTTATTAGCAAATCAAATGCAAAA
Source organism: Ophiothrix spiculata (assembly GCA_000969725.1). Lineage (NCBI taxonomy): Eukaryota > Metazoa > Echinodermata > Ophiuroidea > Amphilepidida > Ophiotrichidae > Ophiothrix > Ophiothrix spiculata. The sequence continues at coordinate 11,986 of JXSR01S035613.1, forward strand.
TTTCTTTTGATGTATGTCCAGTCTATGATATAACAGTAATGTTTTACCAACAAAATGTAAAGGTAGGCATTCCAATACTCATACGAATGTCTCCCCTCTTAATTTCTTAAATGAGATAGGCCTTTAGATTTGATGGATTTATATTTTTGCAAGTTTGCTTCATATCGGTCAGGTAAACGTAAGAGTGCTCTGTTCTTCCTGCCATTAAAGGTATTACCGTTTAGATAGTTTAATTCACATCTTTCAAAGTTAACCAGAATGTTTTCAAATTCTTTATCCTCTTCAGATACCAACGAGTGCCAGCCCAACCCCTGTCTTAATGGAGGGGTCTGTACTGATGGAGTCAACACATTTACATGTACATGTGCAGCAGGGTTTACTGGGACTACTTGTGCTACAAGTAAGTTTATAGATAATATGTTTGCAAATGAAAAAAGACATAACTCAAGAAAACAAAAACTTTAAAGATTACACCATTCACTCCATTCCAGTGAGGAAAAATGTAAAAACAATAATACTACCTAATCATTGTAGTATTTTCCATTCAATATTGCAAATATAAATAATCAAGATAGATGGTTTCCATTATGTAGATAGCAAGCTTTTTCTTAAGCAAGCGCCAGACAATTTTTACCCTATGGTTCCCGACTTTTTGCACCTGATGGTGGGACAGAAAAAATTAGACCAAAGCAACAACATTTTTCCCACTATAGCATCCGCGTCTTACCGTATATAATTTTTTTGTCTCTAGTACAAGTTAAAATTTGTGACGAAAATAATTGGAAACGGATGCTTTTTTGTAAAAACAATACCAATTTATCAAAAGAAAATCAAACAAGCTCTTTTTTATTGATAATTTTGTGATTTCCAAATCCAAATTGGGATTGAAATGCTCTGAAATATTGGTTATCTTGAAATGTTAAGGTCCAGCTGCTGCTTTCTGTAGATTTCTGGAGCCTGGTCCGCTTAAGAAAAAGCTTGGTGTGCCTTTTTTTAGATAATTAACATTTTTGAGATTTGGTAAATTAAAGGGGCATTGGGCAAGTTCAACATCATCCCCATTTTTTTCTCAAAACAAAAATCAACTTTTTGCATTATTTCAAGTGCTACTGATTATGATGGAAGCTTACAAAGTTTCATTGTCAAATTTATTTCCTTTATATCAAAATATTTATTTTCTCTCATTTCTTATTATCATTGGTAACAACCATTAATACTGCCTTCTTGATTTGAAATCTTAAAATTGACTTTATTAGCAAATCAAATGCAACATTTCTTTTGATGTATGTCCAGTCTATGATATAACAGTAATGTTTTACCAACAAAACGTAAAGGTAGGCATTCCAATACTCATACGAATGTCTCCCCTCTTAAATGAGATAGGCATTTAGATTTGATGGATTTTTATTTTTGCAAGTTTGCTTCATATCGGTCAGGTGAACGTAAAAGTGCTCTGTACTTCATGCCATTAAAGGTAGTACCATTTAAATGTAGTTTAGTTCACATCTTTCAAAGTTAGTTAGAATGTGTTCAAATTCTTTATTCTCTTCAGATACCAATAACTGTCAGCCCAACCCCTGTCATAATGGAGGGGTCTGCACTGATGGAGTCAACACAGTTACATGTACATGTGCAACAGGGTTTACTGGGACTACTTGTGCTACAAGTAAGTTTATAGATAATATGTTTGTAATGAAAAAAGACATAAGAAACAAAAACTTTACAAACCTACATCCTTCACTTCATTCCAGTGAGGAAAAATGAAGAAGATAAACACTACCTCATCATTGTAATGATTAAGCTAGATGGTTTCCATTATGTAGATAGCAAGCTTTTTGTTAAGCAAGCTCCAGACAATTTTTACCCTATGGTTCCCGACTTTTTGCTCCTGATGGTGGGACAGAAAAAAATAGACCAAGGCAACAACATTTTTCCCACTATAGCATCCGCGTCTTACCGTATTTAATTTTTTTGTCTCTAGTACAAGTTAAAATTTGTGAAGAAAATAATTGGAAAAAGATGCTTTTTTGTAAAAACAATACAAATTTATCAAAAGAAAATCAAACAAGGTCTTTTTAATTGATAAATTTGTGATTTCCAAATCAAAATTGGGATTGAAATGCTCTGAAATATTGGTTATCTTGAAATTTTAAGGTCCAGCAACTGCTTTCGTTAGATTTCTGGAGCCTGCATGGTCCGCTTAAGAAAAAGCTTGGTAGATAGCGTGCCTTTTTTAGATAATTAACATTTTTGAGATTTGGTAAGTTAAGGCTGGGGTAGACCTTCAAATGGCATTAATGGTTTTTATACTCTAACTTTTAAACTAATTGCATAGACAATATAAATGTATACGTTTTTTGAAGTGGATTTTTACCCTGAACATATTGGCGATATCGTTTTTTAACCAAAAAGGTCGGTTTTGGCAAAAAATGCTAATAAGATCCAATGCAAAATTTTTACCAACAATCATTTGTTTAATAATGTTTTACCAACAAAACTTAAAGGTAGGCATTCCAGTCTGGTGACAAGTTTAACATATACTTTTTAATATTTGAATGAAGAGTCATCACCTACATAAAGCAGTTGTAAATTTTTAGTTGTAAACCTAGACCTTTTTGAAATTGTTTCTACCAGCTAGATCACCGTCACTTACTAATTCAAGTTGCTGTGAGATTTGAATATTCGTACAAATGTCTCCACTCTCATATGAGATAGGCCTTTAGATTTGATGGATTTATATTTTTGCAAGTTTGATTCATATCGGTCAGGTGAACGTAAGAGTGCTCTGTTCTTCATGCCATTAAAGGTAGTACCGTTTAGATGTAGTTTAGTTCACATCTCTCAAAGTTAGCCAGAATGTGTTCAAATTCTTTATTCTCTTCAGATACCAACGAGTGTAAGCCCAGCCCCTGTCTTAATGGAGGGGTCTGTACTGGTGGAGTCAACACATTTACATGTACATGTGCAGCAGGGTTTACTGGGACTACTTGTGGCACAAGTAAGTTTATAGATAATATGTTTGCAAATGAAAAAAGACATTACCCAAGAAAACAAAAAATTACACCTTCACCCTATTCCAGTGAGGAATGATGAAGAAGACAAAACACTACCTCATCATTGAAATGTTTTTCTATTCAATATTGCAGATGTAAATGATTCAGCTTAATGGTTTGTATTATGAAGATAGTGTGTCATTTTTAGATCATTACATTTTTGAGATTTGGTATGTTAAAGCGGCATTGGACAATTTCAACATCGTCCCCATTTGTTCAAAAACATTCAGAGTTTTTTGAATTATTTGAAGTGATTGTGTTAATGATGGAAGCATATAAATTTTCATTGTCAAATTCATTCCCTTTATATCACACTGTTGTTTGAATACATTAGAAATGGTGACATTTATT
>JXSR01S035614.1:0-35797 GCA_000969725.1 Ophiothrix spiculata
TAGTTTCAGTCAACATCGTAGAGGTAATCAGACCCCAGTTACATAGTTTAACAAACAAAATATGTTTGTGAATAATTTTGACTGTGATATCATGTAAAGGCCTTATTTCGTTTTACAAAAGATACAGTATTATATTTCTGTCATGTATGAATTAGATTAATGAATTTGCATTCCATTATGCTTGTAAAATGAGACAAAATCAATGCACTTAAGGTAAATTTTGATAGCTGTCCAATGCACTCGCCCCAACGGGGCTTTTGAATTGGATGCATCAAAATGGCGCGCGTGTATTGATGTTGTCTCATTTCATTCGTGACATGAAATGCACATTTATTAACCTATTAACATTTAGGCCCGTATTCCAGAAAGGTGTTAGCTAAACCTCGGTTTAACTGAACATCAACTGTCCAGGAATAATACGCACCATTGCAGCTTTCAAATGGAACAGTTCAATGAGCCGTGCTGTTGAGGAGAGGAGTTTACTGGAATACGGGCCTTAAAGTTTTGAAACTGAATTCAAGTTTTTGTGTCGTCTTTGGTCTTATGGCTCACTGGCGGTGTGTGGTTAACATTGTTAATCTTTACAAAATTGGTCACAGTTTCCATAATGCTCAGTCCAATTTTCCTGATATTTGGACTCTGTTCAAAGCTAGGTCATCTTGTGGTCATTAAGGGTCCATGACACTTGGTGATCAAAATTATAAGATTAGTCAGTAAATTCATGTTCTTTATTTGATTTTCATAGGAGTTGGGACACAATTGTTCTTTGATAGAAGCAAACAGTGGGGTCAAAGGTCATCTAGGGTCACATCGATGGTCAAAATTATGTCAGCAAATCCATTCACTTTACACATTTTCAGAGTCTTGGACACAATGGTCCTTGGGTAGAGGCTTATGTGTGACCTCTTAAGTGAGTGGGGTCAAAGGTCGGTTAGGGTTCATGTTATCTGTGTGATCTTCTTTCAGATGTCACTAGTGGTTTAGTGATCACAAATTATTTTCTCTTGTTTATGTGTTTTAGTTTTTATTACGTTTTCCATCGCAAAATGAACATAAGTCCATTAAATGATCGGCACTGAACATCGTAGATATCGGGGAATCCCCAATTACCAGTAACAGGTAGCATGTACTTGTCTCCCTACAGACTGCTCTGTAGACCCAGCAATCATAGGCGTATTTAACAGCGATGTTGTGCAAACTTCTAGAGATGAAAGTTTAAACATGGAGGGGTACCACTAATGAGTAATTGCCTAGAGCAATTGCCGATACCCTCAACACCACGTGCTCAACACGCCGCTGAGGTGAATACCTAGCGACGCCATTACGTAAATTGCATAATGCTATGTATGTTTTTATCATGGAAATAAACAAATATTATGAGTTCATTGTTGTACAAAAATGATAACGATAATAAATCACATACAAATATTATGAAATTAGGACCTTCATTTCAAATATATACGAATAAATTAATGAATATTATTTACTAGAAACACCACATGACGGAATTCACAGTTCTAGTACTAGTGGTGTGATTCACATGTATCACATTTAGAAAGCTTCAAAAGCTGTTGTTAGCTGTCAAAATCAGCTCTTAAATGCATTTCAATCATTGCAATTTAAGTCTAATTTGATGACCAAACTTAGCCCTTTTCCATAAAATATTGAATAAGTGTCAGTTAGTTACTAATTAATTAATAAAATGACTAATTTTACCATTTGGCCACATGGTGGCACAAGCATTTCATACTCAAAATTTCAAGAAAATATACCTCTGCGCAATTAAACTGTTATAACTAGAAAAGTATGCACCCTACCCCAATAAAAGTATACATTTTTAGAAAGCATTTTCTTCAAGGAATCCAAAAATGGCATTAATTAAAAAGTAGAGGCTAATAGTAAAACAATATGGTTGAACAAAATTTCCAAAAACAAATAAATTTTACTTAAAAAAATGTCAATTTTTGATCACCCTGTATATCATTCGTTTGATAACTTGATGAGTCAAATTATATATGGCTTGAAAGCTGAAGCGTTTTGACTTTAAGAATACGCAATGATATAGCATATACCTCTTTCCCTCAAGATTTTTAGCAGGTATTAGAAAAACATAAAAATTAAAAAAAAATTATTTTACACCCTATATTTTTTCTTACACACCCTGTACATCAGCGTAAAAAATACAAATATTGAATCTTTAGACCATAAGCTTTCAGAATATGTATGGTTTGCCTATGGTGCTGTGCATAGTTTTCATGCTACATCAACAAATAGAGATACTGGGAAATTTGCAAGATTTTCACAATGTAACGCTAGGGTGTCCCACCATATGACACGTGACCTTATGTGAGTTTGTAACTCATTATGGAGCTGTTTTGTCTCTTTTTAGTTCTCTTCTGTGACGATTGATTTGCTGTGAAATAAGCAATTTCATGCTATCTGTAATGTTATTGCACAGACGCATGACAGTCATGAAATTGTGACTGACCAAATATTTCAATGGCACTAAACCCTGCATTATTTTTGTGTTTGTAAATGACCCACCCATCATGCCCATTAAGCTTTGTTGAAAAAAAATATTATAGTTTCAGCAAATACCCATAATTTCTTTTCTTCCAGATGCTAGTCCAAAGAAAACTCCACAGAAAGACACACCAAACAAGGGTGCCTCTGAAAACGCAGCAACACCAAACAAAGACGGTACTAACAAGAAGCCTGCACCTGAAAAGGAAATCCTGAAAAGAGACCAAAAGCCTGCTGCAGATAGTAAAGCAAGTCCCGCCCCATCCAGTGCCCCATCAACAACCAAGGCTGGATTTCAACAAAGGTCAGCAACGATAACACCGACAACCAGGCCACTAACAGCTCCCACTTCAAGCACAGCTTCCAACTCTAACACAACACCAACAACGACCACTCAGGCGAGCAGTGTTAATAAGGTTAGTGACGGTGGGGGAGCTAAGAAGGAGACTAATGGCGAGAAGCAGCGGACTAACAGCATTGGAGACACGTGGGAACACCATAAGGTTAGTAGTAGTGTGACCGCACAATTAGTTGTAGTGTGACCGCACAATTCTATTAACATACACTTTTCAGGATATCTTAGGTAACCTGTGACCTTAATACTTTATGCCATGTTTTTTAAGGGGCGGCTTCAAAATTCAACTGGCGGTTGTCTGTCAAATCTGGGTGGTTGGCTATTGTTTATTCCGGTTGAACCGCCCAGAACCGGCAGGCAACCGCAGGTTGAGTTTTGAAGCGACCCATAAGGCACATGTACCAATTTTTCACTTGCTTGTCACTTTTAAGTATAAGTGTCAAATTTCTATTGAAGCGAGTTAATGAGCAATTTTGTATTCCCACTATAATACTTTATTGTGTTGACTATTTTATGATCGTAGCAAGACATATTTTTGCTTGTATCTCCATACAGAACTTGTTTTGACCAAAACATTTCGCACACATAAAGTACAAAATTGCAATATTTTGACATCAAAATCTTAAACCTTGGAAGAAGATGAAAACAATCAGACTGATGAGCTTTAAAGATGCCATATGTGACCTTTAACCTTGCACATGCACATCAAGTTCTTCAATAACACTTTTCGTACTCTTTGATCTAACATCATGTCATAGAATGGTGCAAATTAATGTGAATATTTTGAAGTGAAATTTGAAGAGCCATCTGAAGTGATAATGCAGTGTGCCAGAATAATAAAAGGTGTAGCTTATGAAATCTGGATTAAATTGTTGCATTGTTAAACTAAAGATTCATGAGGTTGATTTTCCTGAACTTAGATACATGTTTGATATATTTTACAAATTATCAGCTATTTTGAAGTGATGTAGTAGCTTGAAATTGTTTAGCTTTCCTAGCCTGAAGTCTGCAGTGGAATTGTAAAATTTTGTATTTTGATGTTTATTTTTAATTACAGCAAACTGGCAAGAAAGTATCTAAGAAAAAGAAGAAAAAGTCCCAAGACGAAGGAACGCCAGATCAACAATCCTCACAAACCCCCACAAGTCCAGCGCCCCCTGTCACGACTACAGCAACTACACAAAGCACTCAACAAAAAACATCAACCACAACCACAACCACACCAGCCACTACGACGCAAGCAACCCCATCCCAGAGTAGCACATCCCAAAAGACCACTGCAAAGTCGGTCCCTTCGAGCACCCAGGTGACGACAACGACATCCGCACCGTCAACTCAGCCTCAGAGAGGGATCCTCAACGTGAATCACTTGAGTCAGGCTCCTGGTGGATATCGCAGTCAGGGGAATCAGAAGGGACAACAGCAAGGGAAAGGAGGGCCTCAGCAACAGCAGAAAGGACAGCAGAAAAATCAGCAGGTAACAAGGCCACTGTGAAATAATTGCTTGTGCAAATCTAACTGACACGCCACATCAGACAGGGGTGTGAGAGTTCAGATTTTTTCATGCCTTCAAAAGTGTCATAATTTCAGCTTTTTTTAATTTTCAGTCTGTTTTTGGCATTTTGTCACTATTTTCAGATTTTTTTATCAGCTAACTCTCACAGCCCTGATCAGAGGAACATGTTAGCTGATTTGGCAAAATACATATTTTGATATTTTTTGAAAGAGCATTTGATAAGACTTTATGCCATGTTTTTCAAAGGTACATTTTACCAATTTTTCACAATTTACTTGTCATATGAAATAGGATAATCCTTTTACAAGTCAAGACATCCCATTTCAAAAAACAGGGCCTGAAAAAAGAACACAATACCAATAGCATCATTAGTGGTGATTTATCAAAATAGTCAGTGAGTATACCATTAATAGATTCAAACACTTTACCTTGAATTGTTCTTTTCATAATATTCACAGATACACTGGTCTATCAGTGTATCTTTTCATAATATTCACAGATTCACTGATAGACCAGTTAAAAGATCTCAAACAGTATGAAAAATTTGAGACAGATCAATACCCCGTCCCCTACAAATGACCACTTTGACAATATAAACTGACACAAATACACATTCCTTCCATGATAAGATAGCTATGTAAAATGATGATTAAAGTCTTGTTAAGCTGGTTTGTATTGCTTTTGAGAGTTAGTTATCTTCTCAGTGCCTCAGTTTGTAAATAGCTTTGTTCTAACTTAGAGACTCTGTTTCCAGTACATGACGCAAGCTTTTTCGACATTCAGAAAGGCTTGACAACAATGATGCCAAAAAATATTGAGTCATGATTTAAGGATTTCTCAGTAGTATAGTACAGAGCATGCTTTTCTATTTGGTGAATCAAAACACATGCCAATAAATTCTTCCAATTGTCAAAAAACTTTGGAACTAGGCCTTAATTGTAATTGTTTTTCACACAAAATCTTGTGTTCCACAGGGTCCACAACAGAAAGGTGGGTACCCACACAAGAACCAGCAGCAGTACAAGGGACCTCAGGGTTATCAACCACCAAGAAATCCTCAAGGGATCTTGGCATGGCTGCCACCTGCGTTGCCTCATGTACCACTGCCAGGGGTAAGACCCTTCTTATCTCATCTCTCTTGTTTTTCTTTGTTTGAGAGGTTTTTACATCCTTTTCTTTTAAATATAAATTTTCAAGTACTTTAGAACTAGACAAAAATTATTGCAAGTCAGCATAATTCCCACTCCTGGAGTAAACCTTTTAGAATGTTTCTTTTAAAGGCAAAATAAAAATTTATTGGACAAAATAAACACAAATCCAGGGTAGGGGTTGCATTTACAAACAATGGGGTCCTGCACTCTGAATTTTCGTTTAAACTGTTCAATAAATTATTGTTCACCATCAACTGTATTTTGTGCTCTACCAACTTATTGGGTGATCGGTTTACTGGTTCGTTTCTATAGAGCTTTTCATAATCCATTCGGAAATCTCCGGAACATTGATCACTAACATGGCCATTTTTTCAACCAATCATGTATAAGCTCATTAGTATGCATGATTTTGTCAACAGAATATTCTGTCGCATTTCAGTGCAATAAAAGTGAAAAGTAAATAGAACCAGACCAATACATTATTAGATACTCTAATTCTGAACAGCTTTTGGCTGATGGTACCATGAGCTTATCGACACAAAGAGTGAAATTTCCATCAGAAATCGACTGATTAAGCTTAAGATTTCAAGTCACATCTGGGCGATCACACTAAAAGTGACTCTTTAGTGCTAATGCTAATAATTCGTATGCAACCAGTTAACGAGAACGCAAACTTAACATTCTGGTTATTGTGTTGAAGAGTCACTTTTTCTGTCGACAATTGCCGGAAAGTGTAAAATCAGCTTTGGGAATTCTCTGAAAGTCGTGTTTTGAAAAGATCTATTGCCTTTCATACTCACTGTTGTTTACTCCTGGAGTAAATCATTTAGCTTGTTTCTACTAGTCACTTAAGAAATATGTTCACCATCAACTGAATGTTGTGCTCTCCACTTGGCGGGTGATCTGTCAACTGGTTTGTTTCTATTGCCATGAAAATGTGTTTACAGCTCACTAGAAACAAAGTTAACTCCAAGCATATTAAGAGGTGAGAGACAGAAATCTGTGCATCACCTGGCATTTTTGTCCACAAAATTGTTTTGCCCATCAAACTCCCTTTAAGTAGTAGTGGTGGGCTATACAGGGTGAAAAATGGTGATGTTTCAGATTAATGAAAGCAAGCAATTCCTTGTGTCATTTCTTGCTTCAGAATATTTCACAACGGTTTCCTTATTCTTTAAAAAAATAATTGTTCCTGAATTTTTCTCATTTTACATTTAACATTCATTTTATCAACTGATTCATCATGTTCATGAGCCATTTCTTAAGCGGTTAAAGGTTACATGCAAAGGCTGGGCATATTTGACACCAAAGTCTAGAATTTAGATGTATCAAACAAATTAAACACAAAAGTAATCAATTTTCACCAAAGCAACAGCAAAATAAGAAAAAATAACTATTACTCAATGACCATTTCACAAAAACCAATGATACAAGCAACACCCAAAATGACAAGAATAAAGGTTACCCAAGAATTATGCAGTGTTGCCAGTCACAATCAGGGCGATCACACTAAAAGTGACTCTTTAGTGCTAACGCTAATAATTCGTACGCAACCAGTTAATGAGAACGCAAACTTAACATTCTGGTTATTGTGTTGAAGAGTCTGTCGACAATAGCCGGAAAGTGTAAAATCAGCTTTGGAAATTCTCTGAAAGTCGTGTTTTGAAAAGATCTATTGCCTTTCACACTCACTGTTGTTTACTCCTGGAGTAAATCATTAAGCTTGTTTCTACTAGTCACTTAAGAAATATGTTCACCATCAACTGTATGTTGTGCTCTCCACTTGGCGGGTGATCTGTCAACTGGTTTGTTTCTATTGCCATGAAAATGTGTTTACAGCTCACTAGAAACAAAGTTAACTCTAATTTGTGTGCTGTCAAGCATATTAAGAGGTGAGAGACAGAAATCTGTGCATCACCTGGCATTTTTGTCCACAAAATTGTTTTGCCCATCAAACTCCCTTTAAGTAGTAGTGGTGGGCTATACAGGGTGAAAAATGGTGATGTTTCAGATTAATGAAAGTAAAAGCTTATATGATGCAGCTTGTGCTCCTGAACAATTTGACACCATTCAAAGAAATCGGTCAAAATTTGAGGGGGTGCCTGCCAAAAAACGGTGTTAATGTTGGAGGTCATGACCCCCACAAATTTTCATCAAAATTCTCAAGTTCTGTGTAACCTCTAGTATCCATTCATTTTGATATGAGGAATTCATTTTTGGAGGTTTTGAAACAATTAGACCGACCATTTTAGGCCAAATTAGGCCATGAGGGCGCTTTCATCTGTGTGCGCACATCTGTTTATATTTTTGCTGTTTTTAAATGTAGGATTAAACATAACCCTTGCCAAAACATATTCTGAAAATCTGGGTTGATAAATCACCTTCGTTTGTCTGTAAAATAAATTTGTACATACCTCAATAAGTCTCCATAGGGGCAAAAGTTTGTTGACCCCAATGCAATTCAAATGAGCCGCATCTTGCTCTAACCAAACCGTTGGTTTGAAAGCTGTAAAATTTCTTGAGCACGGACTTCTGCTTATATATGTTCAAGATCACGATATATGTTCAAGATCGTGATCAATTCAAGAGTGATCAATACAAGTATGCGTTCTTTTTAGGCAAAGCGCCCTCAGGGGCCAAAACTTTGGCCTAAACGGGCCATTTTCGGGAATACGAATATTCCGATTCTTTCAAAACTTTAAAAAATGAAGTCCTTGACCTGAAAAACATTAGAATTGACACCAAAACCTTTGTAATAGGTTACACAGAAGTTTTTTGGCCGGCACCCCCTCAAATTTTAACTGATTTCTTTGAAAAAGGTGTCAAAATATTCAGGATCACTAACTGCATCATATAAGTTTTTACTCTCATTAATCCTAAACATCACCATTTTATAGCCTACCACTATTAGTAGACACAAGCTAATTGTTGCTATTGATGATGAGTTTTAAATGGTGAAACATCCATGATAATTTTATGCGAGTTTCAAATTGGATTATTTGGGTCCTTGCAAGGTATTTGCAAGAACGAAAGCATGTGCAGATTTGGATATCCTTCATCTTACAGATGCATGGGAAAATGTCAAAACATATGCCAAAATTATATATCAACCAACAAAAAAAAAGTGAACTATGGGTACATAGTTTGAAACACAAAATTGTGTAATTTCAATCCACTTCTGTGTACTTCTTTTTCTTGCTTTCTACTTTGTAAGGATTTATGGGTGTGTGAATGTGTGTTAATCTCCTCTTTCTATATCATCTCGTGTAGACGTTACCACAACCAGGTGGTCCGAGAGGTACAGGCCCAAACCAGAAGCCCTTCCAAAACACATCTCCACAGAAGACTCCCTACAATAACAACAACCAAAAGTTTCCACAGCAGCAGCAACAACAACAGCAAAGATCTGACCAACAGAAAATTTCTCAGCAACAGCAGTCAGGACAGCAGAATCAGCAGCAGCAGCAGCAGAATCAGAAAGGACAGCAACAGCAAGGGGGAAAGAATCAAAAGGGTCCGAAGAATGTGCAGTCCAAGACAGTAGGCAAGCCGGGAGATCCTCCGGTCCCATCGCTGCTGACACAGCCCATTGGTCACAAGCATAATCCGCCATTCTCAAAAAAGGTAAGATACAAAAATGAACTTTAGTACAAATATATATTTTGCTCAAAACAGAAGCCAATTTATAATATGTACATTTATGCAAATGTACAACATTTTCCAGGTGCACGATCTCGAAGTATTGTGAATTACTGATTGGAAATGGTGTTGTGTACTTCCTGAAGTCCTGTGCTTATCACAGCTTATGGATACGCAGTGGCTGCGTTGAGTGGATGCAAATCCCTCGTTGCGAAGGATGCTTTGAGCCACCGGTTCCAAGCAAAATGTGGTGGGCATTTTTACCACATATTAAGTCTGTTGGGATATTTGTGATCGTACATTTAGTACCCTTGAAAACAAATGAAACACAAATTAGCATTATCATGCCAATATGTTTTAGAAAAGAGTAATAATAGACCAGAAGGTCATCCCTGTCATTAAGATTTTCTGCAGTTTGAAAACAAAAGCAGGTGAAAAGATGGTCTAATTTTTGTGTATACTTAACGTCTATTGTGTGAACCATTATCGATATGATCATTTGTTTTGAACAAAATCGCACTTTTGGGCTAATTATGCAAGAAATGATGTCGGTACTTCCGGAGCAAATTGTTCTAGAACTATTTCTACCAAGTTTGCTATTGTTCTTAACTATGGTTTTGAAGTTCTCCGTGGTGTGACTTAAAGGTGCAATTCATGATTCTGATGTGACGACAACCTCCCCTCTTTTCTAGCTCAATAAAAAGAATAGTACAACATAAATGCTTCCTGAAAATTTCACTTGATTCCTACCATTCGTTTTCAAGTTACAAGCTTTTCAGCATTTTGAAAAGCCCCATAGGCTACTGTGTTATAAATATTGTCGGGGCCCCGACAGTAATTAGAAAAGGACACATTTTCTCACTTTTCTCAAAAATGCAAGCACATTTGAAAGAATGGTTTTGGGGTCGTAACGTATACCAGTCAAGAATTCTTTCTAGCTAAAAAACTCTATTTTGATAGGGGTGACCGTGAGGACGAAAAGTGGATCATGAATTGCAAATAATTCCACTCAACTCATTTTTTTTTCATTTCAGCGGTTACCTAAAGCTCCAAGTCTGTCTGCAGAGCAACAGAAAGATGAGAGGAAAGCCTTGCTGGAAATGATGGGGATGGGGCTGGGCAAGATGCTGCAGGAAGACAGGGAACAGCGCAGGGCGATCCGCCAAGCAGAAATGCATTCCCAGGTGACCAATGTCACCCAGCAGATGAGCAGTATGGGTGATAATAATATACCAGCGCATTCTGGCACGGGTGGAGCCTTCCACAAATACCCGTCACAACCACCACCATCGTAAGTCCTTTCGATTGATGTTTTTTTTGTTTCTTTGTTCTGTGATGTAATTGATAAGGCCATTTAAAAAATTGTTTGTCTCAAAGCTCTCCACTCTTGAAAAACTAATGCGAAATGTGGTTTTATTTTTAATTATTATTTTGTTTTTTCGTGTGTGACATAAGCCATGAGTGCTATTCTAAATAGAAAAGAGTTCCATATATGTACTCCCTCATATATTTACATGTCAGATACAAAATAATTGTTAAGATTGGCCTTTTTAAAAATCAAAAACAGAATAAAGAACCAATTTAATTAAATTTTATGTTGCAAGTAAATATAAAAGGAGTTCATATGGAATTTTTGTCAATTATGAAGTATATTTTTCAAAAAAAAATTAAAAACGGCAAAGAAAATATTTTTTTTGTCTGTTTGAAAAACTAACGCGCGCGGGAGCTTTAAGAAAAACAATTTATTTTATTTAGCCTAATGAACAAATACATGTGTCATTTCTGAAAAATTTATTTATTTATCTGTTTGTTTGTTTCTTTCTTTTTTATTTGAGCTTTCTCTAATCAGGGTAACCTTTTTAGTTGCAAAACACTGCCTTTTTTATTTTGATTACCAACACTTAATGTGGGCTTCAACATCTTGAATTTATACAGAGAAATGTGTGCATATTTGAATACGGCACAACTGAGGGACACAGAGCACATGTTTTATGTGTAATTTTGCGCACTGGTATCTGTGACACATCAAAAAGATTGACCCTTTTTGTGTTACTTAAATATGAAAATGTCCATGTACAGTGCTGCCATTTAGTATAAAATCTGCAGAGAAAGTGTTATACTCAATTGACCAATTTGACACTAAAAGTCCATTAATCATAAAATCCTTATTTTGTAGGTACTGTAATAAATAAGTTTCCAATGGTTCATGATAACAACATTGGTTTGTTTTCATTTTTTTTAAATTTCAACAGAATTCCACCAACAAGTAATGCACCCTCAGGTGACAGCAGTCCAAAGAAGAGTCCTACAGCAACATCGGTTGCACCAGCTGCACTTGGAGCACCAAGTGCACCAGGAGCACCAGGTCCAGCAAGATTCCAATCAAGCCTCCCGATTGGCCAACACCAAGAACCATTCAACCAGCAACCTTCACCAACCGATCTAGACTTCCCTTCACAACAGTACCACAGTTATGAAAACCAACAGAGATCACCTTCTGCAATTGGAGGAAGGAGTCCACCAAAGTACCCTAGCCAATACTCTCCCGGTAACATCAGAGCTCCAGGTGGACAGCAAAGAATGACGAGTCCAGCTGTTGGAGGCAGATCTGAAATCACGGCATTAGCGAGTGCATTTCAACCAGCTAGATTTAACGCACCTATATCTGAAGTTTCCCCTCCAGGTGCACCTCCTGTGAGCAATCGCAATGTATTCCATGATGGTTCACAATCCCCAGTTGAAATTGGCCAATATCAACCACCGGGTAGAGGTCGCGAAGAACACGAGTTGCCCGTCTTTGGTAGCAGCCCTTCCAAACATGCTTTAAATGTAGAGAATTCTCCGCCAGGTTTTATCGGAGGTGGTGGTGGCAGTGGTGGGACGCACCATCAGCAGCAAGCACCAGGAGAGCAGCCTCACCAGCAGCAGCAGCAGCAATCTGCCTTGCATCACATGATGGGGCTGAACCAAATGAACTATCCTGGTATGGAACACTTAGCGTACAGTCAGGGCAACATCCCTGGAGAATCCACCAAATCTTCTCCCAGAGACTTTCATTACTCCCCAATGTTCCAGCAACAAGGACGCAGTCCTGAAGAAGTGAATCCATATTCCATGATGGGCAATCAACCTATCCCCATTGGTGTAGGCGGCATGAGAAGATATAATAGCGAAGACAGTCCCCAAGGTTTCCCCGACAGACAAGCCCCCGGTAATCAGTCTCTCCCGACCAGTTCACCGATGGGTGCTGCGAAGTTTGCAGGAGCAGGTCATTTCGACATCTCAACGTGGATGCAGCTTAGTAACTTATCACCAAGTAGTGCAGCTAGTCAGACACCAATGAGGTATCAAACATCGAACTTGGCTCCATTTGGTAATCTGAACACGAGTCCAGGTACACCGCCATTCTTGAATTATTCGGCGCCCGGTGGCTACGCCAGTCACCCTGCCCAGCTAGGGGGAATGCCTCCCAGCCCACCCAGCCAGCAACTCCATCAGTCCAACGCAATGTTTGGCGGAAATACACCATCGCAAATAGCACCCAGTCCACCAGATACGAGGTTATTCCAAAGCAATCTGTTTGGTACCCCTGGTGTGATTGGAAGTCCAGCGGGGGCACCGTTTACGAGTTCTCCGGCGTCAATGCACATGATGACCAATGAAGGAAATGTCGGCCTTGGTTATGGTACCAGTGAAAGCAGCGTCGTCAGTCAGAATAATGCAGGAGAAAGATTGTACAGGTAAGATAATTGTTTGGAACACTCATAGAGTTAGAGTGGAGATCCCGGACTTGGTATACTAGCCTGTGTAATGGAGTCGCCAGCCATGGAACTCAAATTGTGGGGTATTTGGGTACACTTGGTTCCCACCAAAATTAACTCTCCGCACAGGGATTTGGTTTCACATAAAGACAAACAGTGCTAATAGTAATTTAAGCTACTAATATACCAACCTGCGTGCAAAGTTTGTGTGCATGATTTCAATATTCACACATCATGACAAGATACGATGCATCATCAGCAAAAACCTGAATACCCCAATTGTATCCCCATACCCGAATTAAAATGGTCGCGAATCGGGGAGCTCTGCTCAACATCTATGGGAACACTTCCAAAACGCGACATGAGATTGACAGCAACTTCCTAGAACCGTTAGTTTCAGGTGGTCAACTGCTGGTTGAGGTTTGAAGCAACCCCTACTCATTTGACCAGAAAATATTGTGTCAGAGAGTAGAAGCATACATTTTCAGTAGAATTTAAATGCTGTTAAGGAAGGAAGGAAGGTTCAGTCATAGATAAGTGTTAAATGCTGATATTGTTGATTTGAGTTTTTTGCAGAATTATAAATGTCATTGCAAATAGTACGTGTGCCAATAACAAGGCTCTCAATTTGACTTTGTAATTTCGACCATTAGCTATGTCATTTTGCCATACATGAGTTGAGCAAAATTAAAAAGATGAAATTGACCCATGATTGATCAATGCGAATGCATTAAGCTTAAGCATTTGACCTTGTTTCATGAATGTTTAGCGAATGAAAGCATTGTAACGTCTGAGTTACGATCAAAGATCACTAATAAACAACTGATTATTTTTTTTAAAACAATTGGCAATTGTTTAGTGATTTACTTTTCTCCCTCCACTTCAATGAATTAATGTACCTCATAAAGAATGTTTTTGGTGCATTGTATGGAGCAACATAACAATATTTATGGGTTTACCAAATTATCATCTTATAAATTTATGTATCATTGATATCCCAACATCACTTCCCATTTCTATCAACAGAGAGGCAGTGACTCTTTCAACGACATCCTCCACGTATCCAGCATTCCCGCAAGGCACAGCATCTAACGCAGCCGTCCCGACACACATCAATGTACACCCAAAGCCTACCGTCTTACCATATGCCAACCCCACATATGCTCAGCATCAGTTAGCGGCATCCATGTACAACAGTGCAGCAGCAGCAGCAGCAGAAGGTCAACAATTAGTTCACGGTGAGGTGGAAGGTCAAGGGGTCATCGGTCAAGGTCAAGGGGTCATAGGTCAATCTCCAAGGTGATAGTTGGATGTTGTAAATTTAGTTATTTCTTCACTGGCATCAAATACATGGACTGGTTGTTGAGAAACATATAGGAGATCTTAGTGATCTGGTCACCATCTAGTTACCAATTTTGCACAAAATGTCAAGGTACATTTTTTCATGAGTTTATACAGGCTCTAATTGGCTTCAAAATTGCACATTTATTGTCATTAAACAATTAAGAGTCACATTTAAAGGACCAGTAAAAGAGAGTTGTTATTCTTGAAGGTTATTCACACAAGTTTGACCTAGACTGTGAGTTAATTCTCTAAGAATTTTGACCCTTTGAAAACATGTAACACACTTTGGAAGAAAGGTAAAAACCACTCATAAGCTATTTTTCTAGTATCTAGAACAAAATTTGGCTATGGGTATGACTTGGTCAAACTGTTTTGCAAAGCATGCAGACCTTTGTCAGTATAATATCAACTAGTGTGGCTAAATTTGGAATTGAACTGATTTGCAATGCAAGTGGATCCAAGTTACTATAAAAATCAACCAGTCCGTAGGATTTGATGTCGGTGATCAACCCGTTTTGGGTGTTTTGATGGATCAAAACAACAATGTTGAAGAAGACGGCTAAATCAGGTTTGATGTTTTATTAATGCTTATTTGCTTACATAGCATAAATTGTACACAAAACTAGACAATCACATTTTCTCCTAAAATCTGACATCTTTGCCAATTTTCATAGTTCAGAAACTGTGTTGGACAATTTGTCCTAGACGGTCCTTGAAAACAATGTATGTACTTGCAAATTTAACTTTTGAAGAATTATAAAGCTATGGCGATTTTATTTTTAAGTTGCTGTAGGCATCGTCACAACAAGTAAAGGATGCATTGCAGTCTCTCTGACTTCTTGAGACCGAGTAAAGAAAAGCAAATTTTGAAATTTATCAAATTTTGCAGGAATGTTTTGCCTTTGAGTAGTTAGATTTCTTATATCACTTATGCTTTCAGAAAATACACTTTAATGAAGTTTCAAAAATGTTTCTAGAGGGTTGAAATAACAATAGCTCATTGGCTTGTGGAAGAAATCAAGTCATTATAGCGGTGATAACTTGATCCTGGGGTAGTCCTCTTCTTCAACAGAATATTTTGATGATATTTTGTTCTCTGTAGAGTAATAATTTAGAATATGCACTGTAGGTTCATATAGTCAATGAATCAGTATTTTTCTTAACAATCATATATATATGTGTAACCAAATTCTTTTTGATCTGTTTTGGTTAATTGAGCATGGATTATCGCAACTTGTTGAAATCAATGATTGCTGTGTTAAAAAGGCATTGATTTGTGACAAAATGAAGTCGCAAAGAAAAGTAAACGCTGTCATGCAGTGCTAAGTCGTAATAATCTCTTAAGCTTTATATTTATAGTTTCTGATTTCTCACAACAGTGAATTTCAGCTTATCTTTCTATAAAGTTAAACTATTTCATACTGTGATAGTATAATGTATCAGTCTCAGAATATGATGATTTTTCAAGTTTTGAAAAATGAAGGTATTTATTAATTCCAAGGCCTGTCAAGATCAATAGTTAAATTCTATGAGTGGATTCAACATCTCAAAACATTACACTCTTTTTCCATATCAAAATGGCATGAAGGCATGTGTTTCAGATCAAAGTGTGAAAACGTGGAAAAGGGATATTGTTCTTGTGCAAAAATAAGTGCACTGCAAAAATGATTTTTATATTCATTGCACGATAAACTGTCACTTGTAAATGTAAAATTTGCAAAATATTAAGAATTAACTGTTAAATACTGTATGCAAAATTATCCATGTTTACAGCTACGTATAACATTGGAATAAAGTGCTTGTTTTTAAATACATGCATAGGTTATTCTGGAATGACTCATCAAATTGGTAAGACGTGTAAGCCTCTACATTGCATGATATGGATTTCTCAGTTGAATATATCCTGTGCCCAGTTTGACAAAATAGATCAAAATTTGCTTTTGCTAATATGGTAAGCTACGATGAAAAGCTGGTAGTGTTCCTACAGTAAATATACAGCACATGTAGGAACTGGGTTTCGATTTATAAAGTGTCTTGCTGTTTTTATTCCATTGGTAGATAATCCTAGGATTTTTTAAAATTTCTGTTCATATTTTTATTTCATAAGTGTGTTTGTTATGTTAGTAAAGCACTGCCTATGACCATACTATACATGCGTGCAATAATATCCACACTTTTACTAGAGTGTTCAGTTATTATGCAAACAAACTGGATTGGGAATATGGATCATCCAGTACTGTTTTAGTTACAGTGCTAAAATTACTAGATATATAAGTCTATGTTTTAAAGGTGCATAATCAGATTTTATACATTTCAATTTGATTCAATTTCCAGGTTTTTTCGATCAACAACTAGACAGCTTTTTTTAGGTTGTTTAACGTGTCATATGACATCCCGACAGGTTTGTAGGTTTGCCACAAATTGTTTGAAAATGGTACTGTGCTCTTTGAAATTCCTTGATGGTAATGGCAACGTTATATTAGCATAGCATGTGTTGAAGTACTAAGCATAGGTCTAATGCAGGGGCTGACTTTTCAAATATTGCTGTGTATGTGCAAAGCACTCTATAATTGAAGAGTGTTTTTCCAAAACTCACTTAGTCCAATAGCTGCCACATGTTATATTTACATAGATTATAAATCTATTATACTACGGATTTTGTGAGTTGAATTTGTTGTCAAAGCTCAGTGCAAATGTTGTGGTGCATGTGCAAAATTCTCTCCTATATTTAAGACTGGGTAGTTTAGACCTATAATTGAAACTAAGCAAATTTTCCTGGTGCAGGGTTAGAATTTGGGTTGTATAGATATAAAATGGAATGCTCTTCCTCATCTGAACCATTAGCTCAGTTGGTAGAGTATACACAAATATTGCTAAGGTCCCAGGTTCAAATCCTGGATGGTCAGTGATTTATTTTTTCACTTTCTATATCATTCCGGTTTTGTGGTTTCCCAATTGAAAATTCTCATCATAAAATTGCTTACTTTACTATTCAATTTCAAAATGGGTTAGGGTTGCGGCAATGTTAGTGTTAATTAGACAACACATTGAACATGTGTGTATTTGTGACTTGTCAGCTCGCAAAATTGTTTTCAACATGCTAGTATTTGATACCCTTGCTATACTCATTGCATTGGTGTGTTTGGAATTGAATTAAAATTATCTTTGTAAAGGCAGTCTGTCATAGAAATGATGTAATTGAGCTTTACTGCAACACTGCAGCTAAGAAGTACCACAAGATTGTCATTTGCTGCATTTAAATGAAAGAATGTGGTTGGATGTTGCTTTGAAACCATGCACCTCAAGTTTAAAAGTCAGCCCCTGTTATTGATCTCATTAATACATTTATTGCAATATATAGCTTGAAACTCGATACCCAATATACTTTTAGCACTTGCTTTAATTGATAGACCTATAATTTGACTAATGTACTAAATCCACACTACCCTGTTAATGATTTTGGAAAAGTCTTCCCATAGAGGGAGTGAAAATTACAAATGGATCAGATAATTGGCAATTCTCTATACCCTTCGAAAGAGATTCAATCTAAATCGTATACAGAGGGATTGTCCAGTTGGTGAGTTCATTCAGAAATACACCCTCCCTCTGGGGAAAGACTTCCAAAATCTTCTATAGAGGTGTCTTGGATTTTAGCTTTATAAGCCCAACTTACTTTTCTCCCATGTTATCAGGGAACTTTTAAACAGAAAAAATGATTTCATAAATCAAGAGATATGGTGTTTTTTGTGAAAAAAATGATATTGTATATAAATGTAATTTTGTAGGGTTCTTGGAAAGAATGATTGATGCTTAATCACCTCTAGAAAGAGTTTTTATGTGGACTGGATCAGACTAAATCAATCCACATGTGAAGAAAAGATATAGGTGTACCGTCCGTAAAATATTGCTTCGCAAGTGACCATTGACCTCTCTATGGGAGGCATGTTACTTCAATTGTAGTTATGTGAATAATGACATTTTTGTAGGTCAGAATCAATTTTCAGACCATGGGTCATTTGAGAGGTTGACCAAAGGTTGTAGGTCAGAGGTCATGTTGCTGTATATGGCAGATTTTTCTCTAGTCTGATCCAGGTTACAATAAATAATAATTATTTCGAGTTATGGAAAATTACCGTCTTGTAGGACAAAGTTTTGTAAGTTGCACTGTGGCTCTTAGGGATTGCCACTATACAATTGGATACGAAGCTCAAGTTCTACAATTGTATTGTAACACCACATTATGCTTTGAAAGTCTTCAGTCATAATGTATGTACATTTTTGGGCACAATGGAAGCTTTAAACCATCAGTTCCATCAATGCCATTGTAATTTATGACTCAAGACGCCTAACAAAGGAAAAGGTAGCATTATTACACCAATATAATATCTTGAAGAAGAGTGCCATCCCCAGAAAGTTCAGTGTACCATGACAGCCTAGAGACTTAGAATCATACGATAACCTAATTCCTCGGGAGGGAAGGGGAGGATGTTGGTGGGGGTACTTCAGGTATACAGGGATGTTCTACCCAAGACATGGGTCTGTTTAAAAAGAATCCCAAGACTAGGGTTTTAAATTGCAAATCGGCTCATAAGAGACAAACACCTACAGTTTTTTGAAGTAGATCCAAATTTACAAAATTGTCAACAAAGTTGTCAAATCTGTCATTTGTTAAGGCTAAAAATTTCCCTTGAACATGGGTATTTTGGTCCAACGCACCCTTAGACATGAATATATTTTTCAGACTTTAGGCAGCACATACCAGGTAGGGGGGTACTTAGTACAAAAGGGGTTATGAAACGTGCCGCAAATTCGGGCTCTCTGGTATTTCAATCGGTCCTTCACAAAATGTGGTATTTTGATAGGTTAATATTTCTAAAATGTGCACCAAGTGGCACAAATTTTAATATTTCTTCTCAAAACTTTCGATAATTTTGCCAAAATAGTGCAAATTTGGGCAGAAAAAATGTGGTTTTTGATTAAATTTGACTCAAAATTTGGGAGATTTGGTATATTGATGGGTTCCTTTTTTTTTTAAACTGGTATTTGGATGGATGGCTTTTCAATTTTGTTGGAGGCACGTCCCTATCCAAACCAAATTTGAGTACCCCCAGGGCACATGCCTGTCAATTCTTTCATAATTGTGAGTTCCTCCCCTATCCCACCCATGTCTGATTCATAAATTGATGTTATTGTGTACTACCAATTAACTCAATCCCAAAACCAAATGGCCACATGTGTAGCTACGAAAACTGAACTGTGTCCTATAAGATGGTACTAATGTTATAGCTACTAAGTAGTAATTAGAATCAGTGTTGTTATATACAGGGACTACTAGTGTCAATCTCAACACAGTTTTATTTCCTCCTAATGTTGAGGCGATTATCCAACTATTTTTTTATCAGGGCGGACGATTTTGATGCAGCAACAATAACGTTTTAACGGCTACTGTTCTTAATATCTATATGGAAAATTAACACGTGATGCAGTGACATGTTTTTATAGGATGTATTTTTGTTTTGTGGATTTTGATTTTTGTGGAACCCGGGGAACTTGCATTAGGTAGTTGTTATAAAAGCCTCTTGATGGAATTTTTTCAATATAACCGTCTTTGTGGTCAGCTAATCAAAATGAAATCCTTGTTTTGTGTACTTCCATAGACCTGTGATGTCTCATGGGTTACCTAAGAGGCACCTTCTAATTCTAAACCCAACTGCTCATTCTGGTCGGTTTTGGGTGGATGGCTATTGATTATTGCAGCCAGAACCGGTAGCCAACCGCTGGTTGAGTTTTGAAGCGGACCCTAAATTGTTTAAAAACAAGGTGTGATGTCTTTCATTCTTTATTTATGCCCAGATGCCCAGAGTGAATAAAATCTACCAAAATCAAGATAAGCAGGATTAGCTTAGTCCAAAGGAAAATGGTCATATATTGATAACTGATGCAGGATTAGTCTGTATGATCACTGCAGCTCATAAAAGGTGGATCATCTTTTATCATGCAAAGTTCCAAATCTTGAGTCCTTTTTGGGGAAGTAATTGCCCTGTTTTATGTACATATTTTTAAAATTTCTTAACAGGTGGTGTTTTGTTTTGTCACCAGTGGTTTATTTATAGTTTTTACAACAAATCAAATTAATTTATTGTCCCTGTACTTTATTCTTTGTGGGGGAGGGTGGAGCGACTGGTGGAAGAAGGCAGGGGGTAATTGAAATCTATACATCATGCACTTAAGACATGCTATCCGAGTCTACGTCTTAAGTTCCTACCAATGAATTTCTACATGCCTAAAGATGAATAAAATTAATGTTTTTCTGATAATTTTTGGCACACAAACCAAGTCTCATCGATTTGCAGTTGGAATGTATCAAGTTCATAAATCAAGTGACGTGGATTTGCAAAATTCTTGTAAATGGATCAATTACATGCAGGCCAGTGGAAACTGTTATACGTCAATAATGCTATCCTGTACATGTGCTGTTACGTTTAAATTGAATAGCCCGCGCTGTGGAACAAATCCTAGTGTTATTGATCCCGGCTACTAGCGGCGCGTATTCGTATGTGTGTGTCGTTCAGAAATTAACAAGAACTGAATTCAGAGGTAATTTTTTAAAATCATTTGTTCTTTGCAATTTGGTGTCGCTTGTTGGCGAATTTGATACATTTCGACTTCAAATTGATGATACTTGGTTGGTGTGCAAAGACTTATCAGAAAAGTGTTAATTTAATTCTTCTGCGAGCACATAGAAATCATAGGTAAGAACTTATTACGTGGAGTTTAGTACATGTAAGAATTGAAGGTCCCATTAACAAACCAATTCCCATGCATTTTTCACTTGTAACCGAGATGCAGTCAATAGAGAGCAGGAAGCATTTGTTTTTCATTTTTCAAAGGCTGAGAAAAAGAAGGGTAATTGTCCAAGTTATTATTAGTTACGGGTATCCAAATGGAAGAAAGGGGACCATTCCTTTTGTTAAGTTCCTTGGCGTTTCCACAACTGTGTTTGTGCCTTACTATTGCAATAGAGTTTGTAGATAACATAGTCTTGGACCATCCATGGTTTTACCAAGCTTAATGGCAGAGATGTATAGGGTGGGCTGGGCTAAAGTGGAACTCATGGGAAGTTGGAACATGAAACAAATGAACTAAAATTGTTGTCACAATTCACACTCAAGACAGTGGAAACAAAAATGTGGTTTGCAGTTTGGACTAAGTGTACTTTCATCCAAAATTTTAGGGTTAGGGTCAAGTCATGGTTTATCGGGTTAGGGTTGGATCATGGTTAGGGTCAATTTTTTGATGGGACCTAAAGTATACTTTTTGCTACAGGTCCTTTCATTATATCAGGCTTATGCATTGACTTGAAATGGTGTCCTGTGCTGTGAAATTTTGTCTTATTTTACTTAAGAATTGTGTAACCTACTTAAGAAACTGCACTAAATCAATATAGCCACTTCTGATAAGAAGTCCATTCCTCTGTAGGTCATGATATTGAATTTTTCTCACACCTATGGCAGAAAGTTTTCAATGTGTCAATATCCTATGAGTTCCAAATAGCCTCATCTCATCCTATGCATTAAATTCCAATGTTATCCAATTTGATGTTTACAGCAAGATGGAGAGAGATAGTGAGAGAGAGAGAGAGAGAGAGCGAAATGTTTTACTGGTCAGGCCTAAGGCTAATGAAACTTGATTATTAGTTTCCCATTATTAGTTTCCCGTCACATTTTTTCCCAAAAAATATGAGGTCATGATTTCATTATTCATTATTTTGGAAAAATTCATTATTCTCAAAACTTTCATTTACATGGTTATTGCCTAGATTGTTAATAAAAGACAGTCTTAAAACATGTTTTAATGCTTAGATCGTCATTACAGACATTTTGCAACAGATTTAGAAAAAATTTGAATTTGTTTTTATGAAAAGAAATTTGCAATTTTTACAATCAATAGAAACATGAGGTAATCCTTTAATCTTCATTATTTACCACATCCCCTACACTAACAACTAAGAAATACTGCTCATTATGATCAGCAGGGGATGTCAGACATTTTGAGAGTTTCAATTTTGATTATTTCCATTTCAATTTTCAGATAATTGACTTTTTAATGAAAATAATGAACGTTTTGGTCAAATTGAAAAGGTTATGAGGGTGGGTGATGGGAAACTAATAATCAAGTTTCATTAGCCTACTACAAGTGCATTTGATTGATGAATGCACAGTTCAATTTTCAAAAATGAAGTCAATTCAAAGGTGGCAATACACAAAGTTGTAATTTTAAAAAGTTCAGTTAGTGGTTTTTCATGTGTTTATTTATACCTTGATTTCTCTGTGGTTAAAAACTCTACTCTCTTATCGTCAATTATATGATTTCTATGATGAAAGAGTTTATTTTAAGCCAATATTTTAAAAGAAGTAAATGTTTTCCACAATTGATAAACCTGCTTGGAATCAGCCCACAAATCATATGACTTTGGACAGCGAGGTTTACTGTACATAGATATTTGTACTGTACATGGATATTTGTATAATGTTTCAACTTGCTGACAGGTTATGTCCATGTTGAGAGTCATTGTTAATTGCTTTCAGGTATGATATGGTTTAGTAGGACTTAGAAAGATATGTTAAGTCCATTCTGTTAACAACAAACCAGTTGTGGCTAGTAAAATATGCACTCAAAGATGGTTTTACTTCAACTAACAACATCATAGCATGATTATCAACAACCTAACTGAGACAAATCAAATTGAGACTTTATTAATTATTTTTTTAGTAGGTCATTGAAAATAGGTTGTTAAAACATTTTGAGAAAGCCTTCAAATTACTTGTCAAACTGTAACAGGTAATGTGGAATTTCTTTGCCAATTTGATACAATGAGATAATATGTGTAGTAAAACCACAATCACAAAAAGGTTTGTTGTTAACAGACATAGACTTTACATGGTTTGGGGTTTTGCTTGTCATTTATAGCCTGTTCTTATGCGCTGGACAATGTTTTTTGACAGCTCAAGTTTAGCTCTCAGGGATATCTAGGAAAGATGTTTTAATGGAATCATGTAACCAAGCATGTGATTGATAAGATTGACAATCGATTAAGTGTCTTGGTCAATTCATTAGTTGTGACAGAACTCGCAAAACACTACTGATGTTAAATAATTTACTGTTTTCTGGAATGGCTAGCTGTACACAGAAGTGACTCTTAGACCCTTTAAAAGTGACCTCCCATCGTTGATATCTTAATTGTGAGGTATTCTTTGGACTCGCCAAATGGCAGATTGTTCTAACTGTCATTGTATTTGGTCAAGCAAGCTCCAGTTGTACATTGTACCAATTATTCTGTAGCATCTTCCAAATGTCTAGTCGGCTATGACTCTGTTATCATGACAGTTGCAATTACTATTTGTTCATTATGACAGCCATGCAACATGACCCTTTTGATTCGCATGATAAAAGAAGTCATTATGATCTTGTATATACTTGGTCAAGTGCATGTAAATCCATGAAATTTAAACATCCAGTAGGATGTTCTGTTCAGCCTATACCAGATTTTGAAATGATGCCAATTCTTGGATAGACATGACTCATTTTAGAAATATTCTGTGAAATTAAAACGTTTGTAAATGATCAGAATTCCTGCTTGTTATGGTGAGACTAATTGTGCGTTCAGAGTTCTAGTGATTTCATCACAAAACATCACTCGTTGACTACTTATATGCAGTCTGCAGCACATGTAAAGACTAGGATTTCAGCATAAGTATATTCGGTAATTTGATATTATACAAATACAACATGGTTTGAGGGGAAGTAACGCAAAATACTGTCCCCGAGGTGTTGGATGTTCGAGATTTCCTCCTTCGACTGCGCCTCGGAAGGAAGTCTCGATCATCCAAAACCGAGGGACAGTATTTTGCAATACTTCTCCGAAATAAACTATGTTGTATTTGTTTTACTACACCTCAAAAAAGTCAGAATATAACATGGAAATAAATCTAAAAGTTAATAAATTTAGCACTTTGCCGTGAGCCATACAGTAGTACCATGCGGAAGTTTTTACTACTTTCCCAGCGTGTGTGTAACACACAGATGCAACGCGTAAACGCATCCCCGCGCGGCTGTACTTAAGTATTAACGCATACGCAGAAAAGTAGTCAAAAATACTTTTTACGCGTCTCCACTATTTGACCAATAAAAAGACTGTATTAACTTATAAATATTCCAGAGATGTAGTAAATCAAGATATATTTCTCTGTATTTTTAAAATAGGTTATCGATGTATGTTATTGGGCTCATCGATATTTTGATAATAATATCGATCTATTTCGTGTATGAAGTCTCCATCTCAAGCTAATTATCGATAAAAGTAAGTGTTACTCATCACTTAGCTCCTCTTAAAAATGTCAGTTAAATTACTGTATAAGTGGTAATTAAGCACGAAAATAAATGCACCGCAAAAATTAATGTGTATTTGTTGCAAAGGAAATTCCATACTTGTTCAATGTTCACGTGCGCGAAAATAAAAACGCGCGAAATGGTCCAAAATTGGCCGTGCGGGAAAATTACTGAGCGCGAAAATATTGGCATTTACAGTACTTATTTCAGCAAACATCGAGCGATATCTTTTGATGAAATCACTAGAATTTTGAACACACCGTAACAATCTATTGTAAACTTCCCCTAGCATTTTGGTTGTGTGTTACTGCATGATCACTGCTCAGTTTGTTTAGGACATTTCTGGTCTACCCATATTGAAGGTGCTATAAAGCAATTTTTATTTTACAATATTGGCACCATCAATATTATCTTTTTGTATATAAATGCACATTTGAATATAGCCAATATAGGACAAACATACAATTCTCTCAGGAAGTGAATGGTCACTTGTGTATGTGAATGGAAAAGAGAAAGGATTTTGGCGTTTACGGACGGTAAACTATTTTGATTTCGTGTTTGATGAAAAATAACCAGTTCTGAGGAAACAATACAATTGTGAAAATTTGATCAGATTATTTAGGTTTTTGGAAAATTGGGTTGATTTTTATGTTTGGCAAGTTGTGGAGTGTACAATGAAGTGAATCAATGTGTATTCTTGACTAGGATGGTGAACCATTGACAATTGTTTTGGAGCATTCACTATGTATATTATCCAAATTTAGGCTGAGTGAAATCACAAGTCTTTGAGTTAAAAAAGAAGTTAAGGTTAAACCCTATAGGCTATAGGACAAGTCTGCTGAATTCTGCAAGCTAAGGCTGCTGAATTCTGCAAACTAAGGCTTCTGAATTCTGCAGACTAAGTCTGTTGAATTCTGTAGATATGTCTGCTAAATTCTACCTCCTTGGGTTATGACAAAACAACCTAATTTGTTAGTGAAGGGTGAAACTAATTTTATCAGCAGGACTCATATAACAACATGGAATAATCAACATTTAAAGCAATCAAGCTATAAACCTGATTAATATATTTGTTGAATAGGATTATCGGGTCACACTTTTTTGCTGTTAAGGTTAAGGTCACTTCTGCTTCTGTTTATATACATGTCTTCTTTAAAACACCAATATCCAACTTGCCAAACTTTCATGCATCTCCAGACCACCAAAGCAACCAACAAAACATATAATTTTTCTAGGTGTGAGGCATTAAAAATAATCCATTATTGGGTGGAATATTTACATGAAATGTAAATGAATGTATGCCAAGCACCCTTTCGAAGGTGACAAATTGTGAAACTGGCTTTGTACTTTAAAAGTTTGTCTTCACATTCCACCATCAAATGCAGTAGAATATGTATTATCATTATGTAGATTTTGGAGCCAAGCTCATTAATATTTTTATCTTTGAAGGAACAGAAGGTTGTGCTTTTTTATCTTTGAAGGAAATTGTCAGTGATGATATGTAGTTGGCATTCTTAGTCACTGAGTGCGATTTTACTTCCTAATAAGGAATTTTGGCCATCCATTATGAGACGATAGATGACAGTGCGTTCAGCGTGAAACGCAGTGGAGCCGCGCGTTCAAAATCACGGCGCGATTCAGCTATACGCACACATCCGGCGCGAACAGCTATACTGGGTTTGGAATATTTCATGTTTGAATAGGGGTGTACGTTTTTCCAATGATAATGTTTATAGTTTTTGGCAATAATTTACATCGTTTTTGGTTTATAAATTACTCAAATATGTGACTAAGAATGAGAATAAAAGATGGCGATTTATTGTTTTGCCTGTCATCTATCGTCTCATAATGGATGGGCGTACATTATTTTTTCGTAATGGGCACCCCCTGCGGGGGCACCCATTACTCAAAATAATGTACGCCCATCCATTATGAGACGATAGATGACAGGCAAAACAAGAAATCTTATCTTTAAAGGATGGTAGTATCTGTTTACACATGAAAATTGCAAAGGTCAGATTTAATTAAAACTTGCAAGCTATAGGCATCTTAGATTTTCCATAGGGAATACTTCAAAACTGTGGAGCCAGTTGCTTATTATTCTAAACAATGTTACCACCCAGAACTTAACCTGTTCGGGGCGGTCAGCAGCTGGTAGAGTTTTGAAACGGCCCTTAACCTCCTGGATTACCAAGACCTGGCAGACATCGCCAAGTCTCACCTTCTTTTGAGTAGTAAAGTTCATGAAGACATTCATGTTTGTTACTTTGTACTGAAAATATCAGCAGGACTTTGATGGATTGAATACAAAGGAGGGACCCTAGACTGCCAGACATTGATGGATTTAATACAAAGGAGGGACCCTAGACTGCCACTCTGAACGGCAGATATCTTGAGGGTATTCTAGGATACCACTCTGGACTTTCAAGACAGGCAGGACGTTCCAGTTTTCTACTCCAAACTGCAATGGTTTACAGGGTATCCATGAAGATCTGTGCATTCCATATTAACCAACCTGTAGTCTTGTTTATCTAGACTGCAGAGATCTTTTAGGATATGGCAGAATGCCACTCTGGACTGTAGAATCATCCAGGAAGTCATAAATTTTTCACTGGTTGTCCCTATTTCTCATGATGTAATAACAGAGAGCGAAAAGTATTCTAGTTTCTTACGATGGTTTTCAAATGCCCAGTGAGTGTCTATTTCTGTCTTTTGACCTTATGATCTTTAGTTCATATGAAGCTGTAAAAATCAGTCATGATTATGAATTTCTCTTGGTGCAAATGACTTGAAAAGAGGTATCTTTTTAATACCTGAGACAATCTTAGTGTTTGGATTGGACCAAATTGAGATCAAGTTTTGGTAATAGAGAGATTGCACAAATTTTTTGTGTATATGTGAATGAAGAAAATATTCAGAATATACATCCATCCATTACTGATGCTGTATTAAAGCTGTGTGGATGCACATTCTCAATGTTTTCCCCATTCCTGTTTACGTAAACAATTTGCACAATCTCTGTATTAACTAATTTGGATTGATGACCTTGTGTTGCTTGGTATTAATTACTGAACATTGGATTGTGATGCAAGGGGTCTCAGGTTTGAATCGTGGGGTCGAATGTGTGATAAATGGATTTTTCATACAGCTAGATTCAAGGAGATAGTTTTAGGTCTTAGTGGATTAGGGTTATGTACAATGCCTTAATCTATTGATGTTGAGGACATGAAACAATTCCTTTATGTACCGAGGACAGTCCTTTTCAAGTGCATACATTGTGGATATTTTTAGTAGGATACTAGGGTAACAGAGGACAGTCCTAACTTGCATGTTTATTTGCGATGAGTGTCCAAGAATGTTTTTGGCAGTGATTTGGTTCATCTCCTATTAATGCTTGTTGTTAAGAATCTGTATTATTGCAAGTCTTGCCATATGAACTGTGTGTGTGATATTGAGATATACAGCATATAGATTTGATGAATGGTTGTTGACATTTCACTGTGTGTGCTGTAAAATCTTGTCTGTGTATCATGGTAGGTATTCATAGGGTAGAGTTGGGTTAGTTGGACCATGTGGGAAGTTGGAACATTGAAGGTTTCTTTCTTGTACCAGAGAACAAATGCTGCCCAATCTAACATCTAAAACAAGGACCATCAAAATCATTTAGAAATACTATTAGATTGAGGTGCTGAAGAAAATCAGAAGTTTTAGTTATTGTGTATGTTTCCATGCTCAAAACTTCGACATTTTGTCTCCTAAATTTTATGTTGGTTGCAAGGAGTTTAAAAAATAGGGAATCCACTCTTTTTGACCACATTGTTAACTATATCATAGGAATGGCTGCCATCTTGATTTCTGCTATTGAACGATGATTTATCGTACCACTTTCATATGACCGTTGATGCATATTGAAAGTTCAGTAAATCCGGGAGTTTTCTGCGCGAGCGAGCGACCTTATTACAACTTGTGCGCAATGTCATGTGCACAAATTAGTAATATGGTTGTTTGCTCAGAAACTCCCACATTTATGGTACTTTCAAGATGCATTATGGGACATACGAAAATGTGCTATTCAGCGTGAGTCTTGAATGCATACACAGTGTGCATGTGAAATAAAACATGCGTTCTGTTTGTGCGCGAAATCAGTGTTTGGTGCTAGGACTACCTACCGGTACTAGCTTACTACTACCTACCTACTGAACTTGTTTCTTCAAAAATCTTAGGGTTAATAACTCAAATGGCAGATAGAACCAATACGCCATTTTGAATTCCTTGGGTTTTGTTCTACTGGTAGAGGGCGGTATTTGATTTATTCACCAAAGTAATGACTTTCAATATTTGTTCTTCCACATGTACCAAATAACCTGATTCTACCCTATTTTCAACTGGAACTGTGTGAGAAGCGAGTTTGCTATCAATGGCCATGTTCAAGTTTGGTGAACAGCTTTGGACAAGATCATGTGATCAATTTTTTGAATTCCAAATGTATATTTTACTTTTTTGCACAAACTTTTGAAAACATGTACAAATATTCAAACATTAATCCACATGTCAGCTGATCAGTGTATTTTCATATTATCATTGCCAACAAGAGCCAGTTTTTAAACTTTTGTTGCTGCTCAGAACAAAATTTACGATATTTTAACTTTTCCAAAAAAAAAATATGGTCTCGATTTTGTAATTGTATATTGTATAACCACTTGTAATTGCTAATTTTATTATTTTTAGATATTTTTAGTAGTGTGATAACTATAAACTGGCAACACTATCAAGTTAAGATGATGTTGTTGAAGGTTTTGTTGATTTTATTTTTATGTTCTTGTTTTGTATGTGAACAACACCAAAGTGGTACCAAATGTTTGGAGTCAACCTGAAGATTGAGTGATGGATGGCATATATATTTTGATTTTGATCTTGATTTTTATGAGGTTCAAATTTGATATAGAAGACCCTGTAACAAAATAGTCTTCCACTTGAGTATATAAGACACATGATTTCATTTTTCAGTAGAGTGAAACTGACTTTAGGCCAAACAATTATTTATTGGACAGTGTAAACTAACACACAGGGTTGGGATTGCATTTCTATATAATGGGCCCTGCACTATGGATGTTTGTTTAACTGTCCAGCTAATTATTGTTTGGCCTATCAATGGGTAGACAAGCTGTGACCATCTATCACAAGCCTGCAGTAAAGGTGACATTTTTGAAACCTAAGAAGCGTCGTTTTCCGACGTAAATGAAATTTTTGCGGATTTGGAAAGGTTTATATTCAAGTTTGTGGTGGGCAGTCAAAATTTTACCTATAAAATGATATATGTAAAGCGTTGTTTCTTGTGATTTAATTATTTTTAACGGATAAATTTGCTTGATTATTTCAACAACACTGTCAGAAATAAATCAAAAAGACAATGTTAATGAAGAACATACTGTTTTTAGTTCCTTGGCCAAATTAAAGTACCGGTATCCTGAATAAAATGTACGTGTGCTGAGAAATTATTAAACTTATTTGCAGGTTGATAATTGGCTACTTCCACGACTCGTGTTATGTCTGCGGGCAGCAGGATCGGTAGATAACCAGAGTTACGTCGCTTTAATGAGTACACAGTTTATTATGTAACTGGTTCATAATTAACTGTAGAAGCTCTATCACATGATCAGTCACCTGACTTGGAAGCTGTCACATGACTATTCAGCTGACTGATCCCTGCTGCCCTTGAATGATTAAAGTGTGTTTTGTGTTCACTGCAGTGGTTCTAATTTTGTTTCTTATTGAGTATTTTTAAATTATATTTTCCTTTTTTCTTGAGAAGCTTAATAACATACATAATCAACAATGGTGAAAAATTGTCAAAATATCTTTGTATATAGCTGATTTGCTCCCCGCTTGTTTTAATTATTATACTGTTGTTATATCATTACTTGCGAATGTTAACTTTACACGTGGGCTCTAATCATTATTATACCACAAAAAAGTTGGAATTTCAATATATGATTAATAGTTGGCTGTTCCTTTTGAAACTGTTCCTCTTATTTGTGCAACTTCAGGAGTGTGTATGTTTCTCCTAATCCAATCAGAATGAAAGTGGTTGCATTTGATATGTGAATGAGTCCTTGGGTATGGTAGATCTCTCTCTACTGCAATTTGAACTATATCTGAAATACAATACATTTGTGGAAGACATAGCAAGAGTAACACTCATTTTTGAGCTACATTTTGCGATCAATTCTAGCATGAAAATAAATGTACAGTTAAAAATATTGTGTATGTTATGCACACATTACAATTTCCATGTGCAAGAAAATAAAAACACATGAAATGACTGAAAATTGGAGGGTCACAAAAATTACTGTATCTGAAAGTTTCCATTTTATTCTATAAATAAGAATTCGATGAAAGATGCCAATGCTTGACATTAGAATTTTTGGAAAATTAAAAGTTGGAATCTTGTTGTGCAATATGCACAATAGTCAAATGTGAATTCACCAACTGCATTTCAAAGTTTAAAAACGATTTTGGGGCCAAAGAACAATAAGGGCAAAGTGCCTTGCTCAAGGACACAAGAAGATGTATTGGTATAGAAGTACAGACGCTTTAATTCAAATCAATCACTCACCTACCAAATTAGTTGCACTCCAATGTCAGAGTTGTTCAGAAGGATTGTATTGGCAATGCTCATACGTGCTAGCTCTGAGTGAACCATCGTCTCATCGTCTATTTGGCCTATATAGAGCAAAACCCACTGGCCACATAGTTTACCTTCGGCCAGAGGGCCTTGGGCTAAGCTATTAAGCTCGCTTGTGCCGTGCTTGCTGCTTCGTCACAAAACAGAATAGGTCATAGGAATGATTGGTGTGAAGGAACTTGACAAATTGTAATACAAGCTTGAGTGTCTCCACAAAAGTAAAATATATTGGGTCCCAGGTTTAAATTCTGGTCAAGGCCCCTGCGAGGGGAATAATAAACATAAATACTCCACCTAAGTTCTACAGAGGGAGGAATGGTTTGAAAGGGAGCAGCTCAGCCATATATACACATAGTTGTATAAATGTTATGTAGGTCGTGAGCGTGCGGCTTTTTATAACAAAGATGACAGGTATTTTCTATATATTTTTGATGTGAACAAACTGAGTACTGGTGTATAACACTTACATTGGTGTTTATGCTGGCTTCAATAAGTCTTGTGTTACCGAAAGAAGTATATTGTGTTGCTACTGATGATGACACTTGAGTTTTGTCATGTTTGACAGTTATTTAAGACATGCATATAGAGTTGACCTAATGCTTGTGAAGTTGTATTTGTATCAAGGAATTTTTATAGAGGGACCGGTATTCTCTGCCATCTTGTGTCGCTCATGGAGCAGAGTTATTGTACCTCCGGATATATTCAGAGTTTGAGCCAATATCCAGGCAGATCGCATAAATCTTCACTTGACGTATATACAGTATGTGCATTTTGTTTCACACGCAAACCGTGTCTGTATTTCAAGTAGTGTGTATTGCAACTTGCTATGATCAAAGTACGCTAATCCGTTGGGAGACTCTCAAAGTGAGGCACCCGTAGCCATAAAATGTTGGAGGTACAATAACTCACCCTCTATGAGCGACAATCCAAGACGGCCGCCTTCCCATAGGATTTACACGGCGGTGAAATCAAAATGGCGAAGAATACCGGTTCCCCTATAAAAATTCCTTGATTTGTATGGAACTTGAGAGTTTAAGCTCATGAAATTGTTTCAGATTTACCTTTGGGCTGGTTTTATTCTAGTAAACTTATTACTCTGCCATATTGCATTCACTGACTTATACAGATCAGCCTTTAATTGTGCAGTATTGACAATCTGACCCAAGAGTGAAACTTGAAGGGCATTGGTTAAGCGTAGCAAATTGAGCTGAAAATGAAGTTGAATGCAGAATGTATTGTATTGCTTATTCCAATACTTAAAACAAAGATTTGGCCTTTTATACTCTCCATATCTGCTGCCATAGATTTAGAGGGGAGATACCAGACTGGGATAAAGGCCTTGTGTATTGTTGACAGCAGCCATGTTGGTGGGTATTCCTGTCCCATCAAAATCAACTTTCAGTTGCACATATGCCTAAACAATGCAAATACTTCTTACACAGATGTTGCGCCAAATTTGATGCAGAGCATTTTCTTTTTTTTCTGTATTTGCTCAGTGTGACAAAAAATGATGCATCAGCAAAATCGAATATACAGCAATTTGATTTTCATGCTGAAATGAAATCCGGTATCTCCCCTCTAAGTCTATTCCTGAAGTTTGTTGAACAATCTTTAGTCTTTTGCCTAATCTTCTGTTGCCTCAACAACCTCATACCCAGTGTTTGCTCATATTGCACTGTGTAAGATGAGCAGTGCCCGTGAACCATGTATTCTGTTTCAAATTAAACATTAAGGGGAGTTGGGTTACTTTGAAATAGTGTCTCTTTAACATTTTACTTGTTGCTTTGGTGAGCTATGGGAGTACCTTTTAATTTGAATCTTTGATGAAAGTCCGAAATGTTTTGAATTACTACACATATTCCATAGCGCTGATATACTCTATATGAGGGGTGCTTTGGAATCGCATACAACATTTCGTATAGTTAATGCCCCTGGGGCCGTATTCATATTTCTTGTACACTTCAGTGCAATATTTACCTTTGAATGTAAAACACTAAACTTACCATGTCACACTTGAAGTTAAATGATTCTCACTGCTCAAGAGGCTTAATTATAGTCACGACACAGGACATCAGTTTGGAGTTCTTAAACTGCACTTTTATGCACACAAATGTAAACTATATTCTGTAAAATGATTTCTAAGTATGCTTTGACATTCTGTTGCTTCAAGGTGTTTCTTGTTTTTAAAAACAAAGATTGTATTGCTGCATTTGAAGGCAACTTTTACAGATTAAGATCCATTCAAGTTTTTTAGTTTTGTTTTTCGGTGTCTCCCCAATTCTCCAATCATTCTACTGTCCAATATCTATTATGAATAAAGCCCCTTGGGTGTAACATTTTTGAATTGATGGCATAAGAACTGAAACAAGAAGGCATTTGAAAGTGTGGCAGAAAGTTTGTATTCAAGATTCTGCAAGAGTGCCACAATATGGCACATTTTCCATTTCAGTTTTGCTTCATCTTGACAATGTGGCTGATAAATTGTGACAAATTATTGTTAATTCTGATTAAAGACAAATGCAACTTACATTTGAGCAGCTGTATAGCCATCTGTTGGTTTTGTGGTAAATGCCATGTGTTGAAGCAAATTATGACGTGCCATATACTGGCACTCTACGGTATTCAGTCAATGTTTTGAAAATCCCAACCCGGAGTTTTAGAGTGTGCACCGATGTTCCTGCTAAAGCTGTATGGCGCGCAATTAGTGCAAGTGTCTAGAAAATTGGCGAAACACACGTTTAAAATATGCGAGAAAGATACATTTTTGTAATTTTGGAGGAAGCACCTATAGGCCAAACAGTAATTTATTGGACAGTTTTCACAAAAATCCAGAGTACGGGGCCCCATTGTTTGTGAATGTAACGCCTGTCATGGATTTTTGTTTACATTGTCCAATAAATGTTTATTTTGCCTATAGCTCTTTAGCTTTAAAATTGATTGAATGGCACAAGCTCAAAAACCTTAGCGGTAACAGTGGTGTGCACTTATGGAAATATGGGTTGATTTTTCTTGTTTATACTAAAGTGAGGCAAAGCCAGGTTTGGTAATATGCATGTCGGGTATAGCTATGGTAACAATCATGTCAAACATGTGCAGAACTGTATTTTGACTGTGTTCATTGTTATGTTGATTAGGCCTATTTCAGAGCTGGATCATATCTGTTTAGATAGACTAAACCATGTTGACTTGCTACTGAGTATCTTATGGGGTGTGATATTTCACTGTTGGTACTGACGTGATGCAGTGCTGGGTTCCATGTTATGCATGCTTGGTATAACAATCACGTCATGTGTGCAGAACTGTATTTTGGTCGTGGTCACTTTAATTTTGATCAGACCTGATTCAGAGCTGGACCATATCATTTATTTTAATAAAAGAATGCATTTTGTGCTCTGGTACAAAAAGTTAATTAGACCAGGTCTAAACTTTAAAAATTTGTGTAAATTTTAAAGTTAAACCTCTTGTGACCATGCAGACCTAAACCAGTTTTGAACTGAACCACATGTTCAGAAATGCACTATTTGTCAATTCAAAACAAGAGCAATCATTTGTTCAGAACCAGATTATGGGGCTATCTAAATAGAACCCAGATCCAGATCTAAGATTTAGATCTCGATATATGCATAGCACTGCATTGGCAAATCCAGATCTTATGCCCATGCTGATGCATACTAGGTGTAAACCAGTTTACGGAGATGAGGATTGATCATAACCTACTCTCCGTATAAATAATCTCCATATTGTACTTTCTATTATTGGAATCATTAAATTTCGTACCAATCAAATATGCAGGGTGCGTATGATGAGGGCGTGTGCGACTACGCATCGGTAACGGAATTGCACTGCACGTATCTTGATTGGTTGTTTGACGCGGCGATCGTACTACGCGAGGTGTTCGCTTGTTTACTCTTGTAGGAAATTTAATGACTTCAATAATAAATGAACAAGAAGAGCGTTTTCCTGTATGTCTGTAAATTCCAGAGTAAAATGTCACTTGAACTCAGATATGAGGGAATGGCAATAATACAGTTAATCAAAGGGGGAAAATTGAAACATTTGTGTTCATACACTATTTACTACAAAACTATAACTTTGGCAAGTTGACATGTTTGTTTTAAATGCAGGAAGAGGCGTGGCCACTGTCAAGGTAACATGTTTTGTACGGTAAGACATGGTGTGGAAGATTCAAACAGATGTGATCCAGTCCTGAATCAAATCAATTAATGTGAACACAGTCTAAATAAGTGATTTATTTATGTGCATTATTTCTTTACAATGTATGAATATGTTATTATGAGAAATGAACTGTAGGCAAGGATTGGTTGAGAACTTCCTATAAAATATTTGATACAACTTTGTCACAAACGGTGGCCCACAAACAAAGCTATGTTATTCTGTGGAAAACATTAAACATTTTGAATGACTCAACTTTAA
>JXSR01S035614.1:126135-140975 GCA_000969725.1 Ophiothrix spiculata
AAGTTTTATGCATAAACTAGAGACTTATTCAATATGTACGCCAAAAATTGTGATATTCTGATAGGTGTAAGTAGGTAAAAACTTGCAGTAAACATGACATTCAGCCGAGCGAGACGTTTTTAGGGACTGTACCCTTAATCAATCATGTCGTTTAACCCTGATCATTTACCCAAGTTGTATTTATCGTTCTTATTTGTAATTACTGGTCTAAGTTGTGAAAACTGTTTATTTTGTCACTGCGTTTCATCTACTATTTACAAAGTCAGTAAGCAAAAATCAAAACATTATTTGAGGGGTGCTCTGGCGAAATCAGGAAAGTCACCAATTTCAAAATTGAGTTTATGATATGTTTAATTGTCTATAATCACATCTTTGAATGATGTATATATAATATGTCACACTTTCTTCCTGCATTCGCTATTTATAGATCGAAATACAAGGCAGTCCACTGAATATGTGGCAATTAAAATAGACACAATCGATGTTAAGGTTATTGATTTCTATATAGTGTATCATTGAAAAATATGATCAGTTTAATACTTAAAATAGTCGTGAATAAATGCACAACTTATTGACCTTTGAAATGGGATGTATAAAGACTTTTGATGAATGCGTTTAATGTAAATAAACGAAATACCATTTTTTACCTGTAGAAGCCATTTATTCATAATGTTCATGCGCGACTTTCCTCTCATTTCGCCGGGGCAATCCACCTCTATCCATTATCCTTGCACACAATTTTGTGGTAGTTTTGCTCGCATAAATTAACGTGAGAGAAGAATTTTAGAATGTTATTATATCTTTATTAGTCCGGTACCATCTTCGACATAAGTAATTTTAATAGAGATTCCTCACAAGAAACCGGAAAACAAATGTATGAAAATCGGATTATTTAACCCGTGCGGTAAAAAT
This sequence comes from Ophiothrix spiculata, assembly GCA_000969725.1. Classification (NCBI taxonomy): domain Eukaryota; kingdom Metazoa; phylum Echinodermata; class Ophiuroidea; order Amphilepidida; family Ophiotrichidae; genus Ophiothrix; species Ophiothrix spiculata. Next base: position 127,048 of record JXSR01S035614.1, read on the forward strand.
GGCCAGATTGCGTTTCCACACCAAAAGGAGGTAAAACTAACGGGGACTAACTTCAGGATCCCATAGCGCAGTGAGTTTTATTTTGGAGATCCGTCACATGAAACTAATTAAAAAGTTAAACAAACAGATCATGCACCTTTAACGTGTGAAACTTATCTTGGCAGAGTACAAGTGCTTTTATCCTTCTTTTCTTGGCAGCATTTAATGCTACTAAGTAATAGCCTAAATGGGGGAAAACTGGTTTGATCAAAACAAATAAATCTTTTCAACCTGCGAGATTGCTTCATCCGTATTTTGCCATGTTCTGTTTGAGTTTAAATTGGTTAAATACTGTAAATAATCACGTATAGCGGGTGAATGGTCTAATTTTTAACTGGGAGACAATAAGTTTCATTTTAAAAGTCAGTTCACATTGACAACATAATAAAGGTACTTAAAGTTTCGCTGAGGAAATGTATCGAAACTTCCATCATAAAAAGTGATGACCTGAATTTAAGCGGTGCTAGGAATGTTCCTTGTCAATGCTTAGATAGCCAGAAAGGTATTTTGTTCAATAATTTCTAAGACTTCATTAGTACAAAGTGGATACGGCGACATATCCGCGTTTTTTTTTGTTAAAAAGACACACTTGCACTTTTGACTGTGAAGGCACAAGATGGAGATTCTCGCTCAAATGCAAAATAGAAATAGATAACTGGTTATTATTTCTTTATTAAGTATGGTAGCGTGAATTAGGATTCATCATTCAATTACGAGTTTTCTTGCTATAACAATGTAATATTTAACACTACATACTGTACGTAAAATAAGCCAGCTGCTCTTTACTATCAATACTACAATTGGGGTAAATACGCGAGTGAATTTTAACTATAAATGACAATTGTACTTACAATGTTATAAAATGATATAGAAATGCCGTATATCAACCTGGATATCAACCCAATTTTTTCATAAGTGCTGTTTCGAACGATTCTCGGTTAAATTGTTTCTCCTATTCAACCGTAGTATATCCCTTTATTGGCCAAAGGGAGGGGTCAATTTTGACCCTCACAGCAGTTTCGCACCAAAAACGTTCCCACCGTTCCGGTTCTCCTACTGAAATTCAGATTTTGAAGAGTGCTTTTTAGGGACAACAAATACTTGTTTGCGTCGTTTTAAGGGTAAAATGGAATCCATCTGCTCAGATAAATGTGAATCCTAACTATTTTTTAATCATGAAAAGATAAATAGTTTCCAATGCATTTGCGGGGACTCGAACCATGGATTATGGCAGGGGTAAGTCATGCATTACGAAGCGAGGGATCTACCGCTGAGTTATCCAGGCAGCGTTAAGATCGTGAACTAAAATCTAAAACACAAACATTAGAATGCCGTATTTTTCTTTTGCTTACATAAAAAATGCAATTTTTGCCTCAATTTGTAAGTAAATTATGCGAATGCGTATATCAGACAAAATGTAGATAATGTAGATACTAAAAACAGGCAATTCACAGCTCAAAAAGGGCGAACTCAGAGTCTATAAAAAATATCTATAAAAAAATATTTGTAATTAAATAAGAAGCCTACAATCTGTCAAAATATGAAAACAGCCGAATGTTCGAACATCATGAAATTATGAGGTTTCGGCGAAAAAGGCGTCAATTTTTCGAAATAGTCTATTGACATCATTTTGACCTTGATAATGGACGTAAAATCACTAGTAAAGTTCCATGTATAAACTAGAGACTCTATTCTATATGTACGCCGAAAATTGTAATATTCTGACATGTGTAAGTAGGTAAAAACTTGCAATATGACTTTCAGCCGAGCAAGACGATTTAGGGTCTGTAGCCTTAAAGCTACATAACATAAATCATCATTTTCCACCTTTGTATTAGGGTGGCGATGAAGAAAAAATGCGTTTGGCCCTAAAATCTCAGAAACAGTGTCATTACGTTATTACGAAAATCTCACCAAAGTAACAAGTTGAAATTCAAATTCTATTTCAATAATGTAATTGTATCAACATGGCTTCACTGTGATCCTTTTAACAAGTATTTGAACCCAAATTTCAATTAAAAATAGTTGAACCGATGAAAAAAAGCTGTTTAACATAAACAAGCAATTTTCGTTGCTCTCCTTGTCTCCTCACTAGTTTTTGGTGCTGTAACACAAAACACAGACAAAGTAATAACCACGCAATATAGGTCATGTCCTACACTTTCTTCAGCAGTGTGCGGAATACTGCGAGTAATATGAACTGACTAACGGTGACAATAGGGCAATTTGCCAAGATTGCACGTGAAGAAAGCTGGTAAGTAAAGATTTTACTTATCATGGTATTTGTAATCACAACACTTCAATATGATTATGTTGGAAATATCAAAATAAACCAATAGGAATTTCCGCAATATTTATAACATTATATACTCTATGTTAAAAACATGAAACAAATGTAAACCTTAACTGGGGTGCTAAATTAGGAGACCAATATTCTCTTTTTTAAAGTCAGTTCACATTAAAACATAATAGAGGTAATAAAAGAAATATTTCAAACTGTCCATCATAAAAAGTGATAGCCTGAAATTAAGCGGTGTTAAAAATTGATTGATTTAAATTTTAAATTACCTGAAAGGTATTTTGTTGTATATTTTTCAAGGTTTAGATTTCAGGGTTAAAAGTGGGTTTGGTGACATCTTGGTGCTATATTGTTAAATTGAGGCACTTAACAGATCCCCGCTCAAATGCAAAGAAGGAATTTTTAACTGATAATTTTCTCGAAATTACATGGTGTCATTAAGTGACAGACTGCAGGCTATGCGAGATTTTCATCGTAATACAAAGAGCTATTTTTGGTCCTGTTTGTCTTTAGCTTTAATCCAATGTAATCGTTATTACGTATAGTCAGTTAATGGCATCCCCGATGAGTGAGTATCCTATATGATCCATTATTTAATTACAAGTTTTCTTGCTAAAACGATGCGACATGTATTGTATAAAAAAATAAGGCAGTGATCTTCTCTATCAATTCTACAAATTGGGGTAAATATGTCGGTGCGTAAGTTAATTTCTAACTATAAATGACACCGAATGTACTTAAAATCAAACATTAATTATATAGATGTACAAACCCTATCTTATTCAAGGGTACCATTTCCGATCAACATGATTAAAGCTGTATTTTTTTTTTTTTTTCAAATTCACATCATGCACTGATATGTCGTGTTTAGGCAAAACTTATTTCTTGTTGGCGCGAATTTCATCTGCTTTTGCTAGTCCAAATTGTGTCTCAAAGGAATTCAGTGATTACTGTTTGAGGAATATTTGTTGATTGAACTGTCAACCTAAGTGATGAATTATGTTAATTGATTACCATTGATTGATATAACTGTAAGAAGTTGGCCATACAGCTAAGGGTCGATTCTTAGTTACTTCTTCCCATATAGATTATCCTATGCCATTTTTGTGCAATATTTATTCGTTATTCAATAAAATCTCACGCATATCTATGTAATAACGACTATTTCATGATAGAATATTCGACACGGTGGCGAATAAAAAAGTATTCTACACGATATCCTCAAATCCCCGTTCTAATCCCAAGGTTAATTAGGGTGTAAGGGGAAATAATTTAAACACGGATAGTTGTTGCATAGAATATTCTGTCTGCCAAAAACTTTGAACCAACCCTCTTGGTCGGTACAGACTCCATTATCGTATAGAATATTTTGCCTAAAATATTCTATGCTGACGACAAAATAACGTAGCTCATCAAATAAAACTGTATTCAGGGTATTACACGTAATTTCAAGTCACACTCATAATCCGTTGATGGTTATTGATTTGAATGTTTAAAAGTAAATGTTTGTCAATAGAGACATAGGTTGCCATATGAAACGTCATTTTACCTACCAAATAAGCCAAAGTATACATTTTGTAGTTTGTATGATGCCATTTTCGGGCAAAGTTGATAGACAGTATGTATACTTGCTAAGTGACAAGAAGTAACGGGAGAAACCACAGAGGAAACCATTAAATGTATGTTTAAAATAAAAATATAGATGAAATATACTTTATTATCATTATTTTGAAAAATTTGTAAATAATAAAAGGTCATTCGCTTCATTTGTAATGTAAAGGCATGTTTAGCGATCATTACATCCGAGCAGTGTTTCCGCTAAGGTTTTTGAGCTTTCGCCAATTCGAACAAGTTTCGCCAATTCGAACAAGTTTGACAAAGTTCTTGCTCCAAAATCATGAGCTGTGGCTGAAAATTGGCTCAATGAAGCAAGAAAATTATCTTTCTCACACACTTTCAGAAACTTGTTGCGCCAATTTTCACCGCTCCTGTGCCAATGGCGCGCCATACGGCCTTAGCAGAAATACTGCACTGCATCCGAGCTACATGATTCAATGATTCAATAATTATAATAAAAATATACGCCTCGCTTTCTTTAATTTAAACACAAATGATTGGGGCCCTACATCTGAATATAGGCCTTTCAAACTTTCCGCCTGGGTAGCTTAGCGTATTCATATGAAATATGATACTATATCATTCCCCGAATAAATGGTTACATTTACGCTTCGACAAATTTCAAAAGCATACAAGATGATCGATTTATCATGCTTTGATTTTTCCGGAAACTATCAATCATCAACCAATGAAACATTTGATTTGATCGAATATTCTAGAATGAGTTGAATTTTATTTAACTTGATATTGTATATTCTATTTGTAGTATCATTGTTGTTTTCTGGAAAAATATTGAAAAGACGACCGACACTTTTCAACTTCAAACATCACACATTATAAAAAACATAATTTGATTTTGACATGGTAAAGTAGTTAAAAGTGGATATGATTTTCTTGTGTGTGCATATAGTGCAATGCACAGGGTTTTATAATAGGTTCGGTGGAATATCAGTACTAATATCGGGAGGAATGGGGGTATTCCGGCAGTATTAACACTACAATATGCCAGTGATATGAAAGTGCGCCAATACTGTTTACTAAAAAAAAAACATATAATAACCCCTCTCCTAGCTAAAAGATGTTTTCCCTCTACACTACATATTCTTTAGTTCTTTCCGTTTATGGTTCCAACAAAATAATGGAAGAGCATTATATATTTTCTTGAACCCGAGACTAAATTGACTGAGTTTGGTAAATATGGCAACTGGAAAATACAGACAATGTACATTTCCCACGTATAAAGTATTTGTTACCGGTTCATAGTTTTTATAGACCTATGATGTAGAATATTCGATGACGTCAATAAAGAATATACTAAGCAAAATATTGTTGTTGTTTTTCTATATACGATAGAGGAGTCTGAACCGGCCCTTATTGTGCTGTTTCAAAAGTAAAATACGGGCAACTGTGAAATACAAAATTACTGAAATTAAAAATTTATGAACATGAACAATAAATTGTGAAACCTCGAACCAACCACCTTAAACTTGAATCGTGTGAAAGTGTTTTTCCTTATTAACCTGCAAGATAGCTATCTCAGTATGTGCTTAATTTGGTGAACTGCAAAATTTAATTATGTGTACTCAGTGAATGGCTGCATCTTTTAAAGAGAGTCATAAGTGTAAAGTTAATTCACATTAGTAAAGTAAATTCACACTTAAACAAAACAGGTAATTAAAGAAACACTTAAAAGTGTTTCAAATACCTTATATTGAGGCGATGCAAAACTAAACTAAAACGTCCATCGTGAAAAGTGATACCTGACATTAAGCAACGATAGAAAATGATCGATTTCAACGCTCATATACCATAAATGTAAATTACTTTTTTATATTTTCCAAGACTTAGCTTTCAAAGTGGGTACGGCGACATATTTGTGTTTCATCGATATAATAACAACACTTGACTATTAAGACACAAGATGGAGATTCTCGCTCAAATGCAATAAATAAATTCCTAACTGGTAATTATATCGAAATTACTTGACGTAATAAAGTGACCAACTGCAGGCTACATACAGCTGCTCGTAATTCAGAGAGCTATTTTTGGTTCCATATATTCTTAGTGTTAATCCGATGTATAACGCTTATGTGTGGTACAGTGGTAGGTTAACGACATCCCTAGGAGTATGTATCATAACCCATAATTCAATTACGATTTGTCTTATCAACATACTGTAGGAAAACTAAGGTGCCTAATCATATATATTTAATGCAATAGATCGACCCAAATACATGAATTTGTGAATTGTATTTATGATATGATAAAGAATATAATTTAAATTAAAATGAAATATTTTCAAACCTACCTTTTTACGTTTGTTGTTTGTCCTCGATTCTTGTTATTTTAGTGCCCTACAAAAGTGTCAAATTCAACGACTTCAAGAACAAATTATCATCCTCTCTGCTCTGTTAAACTCCATCAGTGATATGTGATTGTCAGGTATAAGCGTCCCATAGTGAGATTTTTTCATTAACGTTGACAGTATCAAGGAAGGCTTGTGTATGATTTTGTCCGTGATGTGGGGTCTCTGTGCATGTTACGTATAAAGTGTGGGTTAGATTTACTTTGATAATAATGATCTGCTTTACAGTATTATTTTGAAAACAGATTTTATATGTGGCATGTGACATTTCTTTGTCACATGCGATCTTTCTTATCTTTTTTTTTAATCTTTTATCTTGGTGATATTGTATTTTTTACTATGATCGCAAAAACTGATAAAATCAACATTGACGTTCATATGAAACCAATCTTTAGCCAAAAAAATAAAATATATGTGAAAAAAAGAAAAGGGTCACTTATGCAATGCAATTTGGACGTGTTTATTTTGTATTTTAACCCTTCCCCTACCCCACTACCATCCCCTCGCGCTGATTTGTGTTATCTAGCTTGAAAAACGACGCGGTCAATCTCAATATCACAAACAAGTGTAATAAACCAAGAGGTCAGTTGCACACTTCTTTTGCGCAAAAACTGATAAAATCAACATTGACGTTCATATGAAATCCATTTTTAGTCAAATATTAAAATATTTAATGTTTCCTGGGGTCAAAACATAGTAGTTATCCCCCCTCAAAAGAAAAAAAAAATGCACTAGCCCCAATTTGAGCGCAAAAAGTACTTAAGTACTTCTTGCGCTCAGGTCTTCATGTACAGGACACGACAAACAAAAAGGATCTAACCAAAAAACTGTTTTACATTGATTATTCTAAGAATAACAGTTGAACAGCTCAAATGTTGACACAGCTTTAAAGGACGTCTCATAACTGAACAATTTACGCTGCGTTATATACTATAGCTTTTGTTAGGGATGGAGCACAAACCACCTACAAACTGTTAAACTATCAAACAGGCACGTATCTGTAAAAGGTCGGTCATTACAAACGCTTTCTTCAACAGTGTGCAGAATACGCAGCATACTCTGTATAATATGAACTAACTACCAAGATAACACGAGAAAAAAGCTTCTTGGGAGCTTTGTGAGTAAAGATCTTTACTGATCATTACGTCCATTACTATCATTACGTACTCAAGTACTGAAAAATAATGGGAAAATCTACAAAAAATGTTAACGATATCTTAAACATTTTCAAAATAACAAAATAATTAATTTAACCTAAAGGAAAAAAATCAACGTTTATCTTCTAAATTTAAAATATAGTTAAAATGATAAATTTAACTTTACACTTTAGTGGTCAAATGAGAGGGTCCATATGGATCCAACATTTGCGCGTCGGTTTTGTTTTTCATCGCCCTTCCATGAAATTGCCTAACTCTACGAAACGCTTCACTTGTTGGCGAAAATTCAAATTGACCCTCCCATTCTTGTGCTAAATACCTTAAGTAAGCTTTTTAAATGGCGCTCTTCGCATTTGTTTTGCTTATAAAATCGAATAACTTTTTTTTCAAATTTTATTCCAGGAATGTATTTATACTTGTACACTTCAAATATAAGCTACCTTTCATCGAAAAATTTGAAAGGCTGGAAACTTTTTACGCCAATTCGTTAAATTGTTTTTTAGGTTTTATGACTGCCAATTTGAAATGGTTTGTCCGATTTTTCGATTTTTTTCTTTGTTTTATTTCTTTTAAAGAACTTTATATGTTACAAGGACTCCTCCTTGACCATTAACGGGCATGTGACAGACCTAGGCCACTTATGTGATAAGGAAAAAGCAGCCAGCATATACTTACTTGTACCAAAGACCGTGAAATGAGATTAACCTGAAAGTAGTAGCTTAAGTAGAAGCTATCTACTACTGTTATGGTAAGAACATATTCCTGATAGCATATATCAGGCAGTAATGTTTTCTTTTTTTATTTTGGTAAGATTTGCAGCTAAATATGGCTTCCGTTAATAAGTTGTATTTATATTTATCAATAGTGATCTGATATATTTGTCCCTGATGTTTACAAAATGTTATCACGAGTACCTCATTAAGGACACAATTTTGTAAGTATATGATTTTTTCTGTATAGCTAATAAAGCAATTTCAATTACGTTTAAAAGAAGTCGTTTATCGTATATTAAACAGTACATTGCGGGTATTAGAAGTGATTCCCTCCGGAAGTACAGAGGTTCATCTCATACCGCATTTTGCCCTTAGATGTATTGTTATATAATCCAAATAAGTTCATATCATATCGCATTTTGCCCTTAGATATATTGTTATATAATCAAAATAATTTGACACTCACATGCTATAGGCCATGTGAGTGTCAAATTAAACCTGTCTAAGAAAATGAAGTGTTAATTAGAAAGTTCTCATATTATGTAGTCATATATTTGTCCATGAGTTGATATTTCTTACAAGAATGCATTTATTTCCAAGCCAATTGATTAATCCTGTCGTTAAACCCTGATCATTTACCCAAGTTTTCTTAATCGTTCTTATTGTGACAACTGTTTATTTTTTCAATGCTTTTCATCTACTATTTACAAAGGCAGATAGCAAAAGCAAAAATCAAAACATTATTTTGAGGGGTGCTCTGGCAAAATGGGGAAAGTCGCCAATTTCAAAATTGAGTTTATGATAGGCACAATCAATGTTAAGGTTAAGGTTATTAGTTACTAGTTTCTACAGTGTATCATAGAAAAATGTGCTTAGTTTAATAGCCGTGAATAACAATTGACCTTTGACATTGGAGGTATTAATGCGTTTAATGTCAAAAAACAAAAATTGACCTTTTCCCATGTTTTACCTGTAGAAGCCATTTATTCATAATGTTCATTCGCGACTTTCCTCTCATTTCGCCGGAGCAAGCCACATCTATCCATTATCCTTGCACACAATTTTGTGGTGGTTTTTCTCGCATAGATATACGTGAGAGAAGAATTTTAGCATGTGATTGTATCTTTACTAGTCTGGCACCACCTCCGATATAAGTAATTTTAGTCGAGATTCCTCACAAGAAACCCGAAAACAAATTTTTAAAAATCGGATTTTTTAGCCCTTGCAGTAAAAATGGCCAGATTGCATTTCCACGCCAAAAACAAATAAAAATAACGGGGATTAACTTCAGGATCACATAGCGCAGTGAGTTTTATTTTGGAGATCCGTCACATGAAACTAATTAACAAATTAAACAAACAGATAATGCACCTTTAACGTGTGCAACTCATTTGGGCAGACTACAAGTGCTTTTATCCTTCTTTTCTTGGCAGTATTTAATGCTACTAAGTAATAGCCTAAATGGGGGAAAACTGGTTTGATCAAAACTAATAAATCTTTTCAACCTGCGAGATTGCTTCATCCGTATTTTGTCATGTACTGTCTGAGTTTAAATTGGTTAAATACTGTATATAATCACATATAGCGGGTGAATGGTCGAATTTTTAACTGGGAGACAATAAGTTTCATTTTAAAAGTCAGTTCACATTGAAAACATAATAAAGGTAATTAAAGTATCGCTGAGGAAATGTATCAAAACTTCCATCATAAAAAGTGATGGCCTGAAATTAAGCGATGCTAGAAATGATCGGTTTCAATGCTTAGATATTCCAGAAAGAAATATTTTATAAGGCTTTATTAGCTTTCAAAAGTACAAAGTGGATACGCTGACATATCGGCGTTATAGCGTTAAAAAGACATTTTATGAAGGCACAAGATGGGGATTCTCGCTTAAATCAAAATAGCAATTCTTCACTGGTTATTATTTCGAAATTATAAAGCGACCACTGCAGAATCAAATCAGGCCATATTAAAAAAAATTGTCTCAAAGCTCGCGCGCGCGTTAGTTTTATCGTGCACGTTAGTTTCCCTAAAAATCCAAAAAACGAATTTTATTTCACCTTTTAATTTTTTTTCCCAAAATCGTGAAAAGCAACTCGCAATCCAAGGCAAATTGTTTCGTTTCGAAGTTGTAAAATGAAACTTGCAAGCCAGCGAATTTAATGTCATTTCATGTTTTTGTCTCTAAATTATGCACATTGTACAATCACATTTATTGTTGAATTAACAGCCTGTTAACATCGTCACAATACAATAGCAGTGAGTGTTTCGGGAGTAGAATTTAGAAACAAATTACTACAAGTGCAAAAAGGACGCGACAAAAAGAATAATCTTTCAATAAAATCAACGGTACATGTTCAGTTAGTAAGCATGCCATGTAGCACATTTACAGAAGTACAGAACATGATTCTGAATGTTTACAAGATTGTGATTGATGCACGGTATTGGTGTTGCTCACACGGAAGATTCGGAGATTAATTTCACTCCAAAATCGCACAATTTATGAATAAATGAAATTAGAGACAATAACTGCGGATAGTTCTTGACGTTCCTTGACAATCTAGTGAGTGATATCAGCAATTTAGCTGCTTAAAATCGTCAACTTCTGCAGACTTTTTTGTCAGCCAAATTCAGCAACCATGTCCCCAATTAAATGGTTTTACATACAGTCAGCTACCACATTGCAAAATGATGGCCTCAACATTTCTTAACCTCTTGATTCTGATATATTTGTCGGAAAGGTGTATCAATAATTATAGCCCTCTGATGGAAAGTCAAAGTGTTTTGTTTTGGGGGGGGGAGGGGGGGGGGAGGGGGGGTTGTGCTGTTGGTCTGGATCTGGATTTTTTACGTCATTTCGAAGTCTACTTGAAATGCATTGCGTCAAATTGTATTACATGAGTCCGTGTTGAGGCCATCATTTTGCAATGTGGTAGCTGACTGTATGTAAAACCATTTAATTGGGGACATGGTTGCTGAATTTGGCTGACAAAAAAGTCTGTAGTTCAAGTCTAATCATTTATCCAAGATTTTTGAAATCGTCGTTATTTGTAATTACTGCTCGAAAATGCGACAAATTTTAAACGTTCTAGTTTATTAGTCTTGCTCTGATTTAAGTTGATTACTAATGAGCCGTATTAGAAGAACGTGTTTCTGGTCGGCGCGAATTTCAGTTAACTTTGCCTAAAATGAATACCATTTTTACCGACTTTAAATAATTAAATTAACTGTCACCGCTAGTATTTTAGTGAATAACATTAATTGATTACTATTGATTAATAGCTATTGGTTACAAATATTAATGTCTCTACTTTTTGGAGATATAATTGGGAATATGATAAATGTTTTGTGGTTTCACAGCAGAATATATGCAACTGCAAAATAAACGAGTGCTGATGAAGGCACAATGGAAAGAACAACTCAACCAAAAACTAAAATGTGTCACTTTTTCGCTGAAATTTTAGTGGAGATCCGTCATGTAAAATTGGAAAACAAATGTCAAAAAATCGGATATGCAGTTTTAACCTGTGCAAGTTATCTTTGCACACTACAAATACTTTTAACTAGAACTACATAATAGACTAGATGAAAAAAAAAACTGTTGTGATCAAAACAAAATATATGAAATCTTCTCAAACTGCGACATAGTTGCATCCGTGATTGCCCTGCATGTTGTCTGAAATTAAATTTGTAAAACTATGTATATAATCACGTGAATAAATGAATCTTTAAGGATCTGTCACACATCAGCGTGTAGAGCCTAAATGTACGAATAGTTTTCACAAGTTTCACGTATTGAACGTACTTCTAGCGAACACATGACGAACAATGTATAAAGGCCTAAATACACTTCGTCATTTTTGTGGCCATTTTCATTCAGAATTTTATGATTGGTGTAAATTTTCTACAATGGAGTAAATTGTTCATTCTGAATGAGGATTTTCATTCTAAATTTTCACGTTATGAAGAATGTATTAAATCACGGAGACCTATTTTTCATCCCATTGCACATTTTCAAGTGCTTACTGATGGGCAGTATAACATTTGATAGAACTACGAGCTAGATCTAATCATTTTAAGCTAATCTCGTCTTGCAATGATGGTTATGTTTTATACAATGGTAAAATTGTACATGGAAAATGTTCATTCAGCATGAAAGTTACACCATTCATAAAAACTAATACTAGTAACCACGAGAAAAACTCTGAATGAAAATGTCTACACTCTACAAAAATGACGAAATGTATCTAGCCAATTAAACAAAACAATAGTGGGATTAAGTACGTTTAGGCGTAAGCTTTGCTCTATACGTTGATGTGTGACAGAGCCCATAAATGGGAGACCATTATTTACATTTTTTAATGTGTCCTTATTTTGTCAAAATGCCCTCACTTTAAATATGGGAAATTTGAGCTTTTCCTTTGAATGCATCGTCAAACACCCCCGGTTAAGGTTTTTGTTTTTGTTTCACGTTTTTAACATTAGAGTATAAATTACTTTATAAATATTGCAGAAATTGCTTTGGGTTTATTTTGATATTTCCAATATAATCATATTGCAGTGTTGTGATTACAAATACTATGATAAGTAAAATCTTTACTTGCTAGCTCTCTTCACGTGTAATCTTAAATTATATGAAAGGTATTTTGTTGTATATATTTAAGGTTTAGATTTCAGTGTTCAAAGTGGGTTTGGCGACATCTTGGTGCTGTATCGTTAAATTGACACACTTGACTATAAAGCACATCCCTGCTTAAATGCAGAGAATGAATTTTTAACTGATTATTTTCTCGAAATAACATAGTGTTATTAAGTGACCGACTTCAGGCTATGCGAGATGCTCATTGTACCATAAAGAGCTATTTTTGGTCCTGTTTGTCTTTAGCTTATATCCAATGTAATCGTTATTACGTACAGTCAGTTAATTGCATCCCCGATGAGTGAGTATCATATATGATTCATTATTTAATTACGAGTTTTCTTGCTAAAACGAATCGACATGTATTGTATGAAAAATAAGGCAGCCGATCTTCTCTATCAATTCTACAAATTGGGGTAAATATGTGTCGGTGCGTTTAGTTAATGTTTAACTATAAATGACACCGAATGTACTTACAATGTAATGATATTAATTATAAAGAAGTACAAACCATATCTGATTTAAGAGTGTTGGTCGTCTTGCATATATGATATGTTGATACTCTGTAACAATGTCGAAGTCATCAATATTAAAAGCAAATTCATCCTCTCTGCTCTGTTTAACCGCACGTGTGATTGCCAGTTAGTGTCTCGTAGGAGATTTTATATCAACGTTTACAGTTTCAAGAAAGATGTGTATGTGTCTTACATAACTATACTTTTAAGACGAATAAATGGTGTCTTGTTTTTTGCACCTGTACACTTCTTTATGCAAGAAAATGTTCAAATGACATTTACACAAGCAAACAAACAAACAACAAAAACAACAACAACAACAATAGCAAAACCCTTTTTCAAACTTATTTATATACCATAAACCGTATGTTTGCAGTACTTGTGTAAGTTGATTACTAATGAGCCGTATTAGAAGAACGTGTTTCTGGTCGGCGCGAATTTCAGTTAACTTTGCCTAAAATGAATACCATTTTTACCGACTTTAAATAATTAAATTAACTGTCACCGCTAGTATTTTAGTGAATAACATTAATTGATTACTATTGATTAATAGCTATTGGTTACAAATATTAATGTCTCTACTT
>JXSR01S035620.1:4037-14444 GCA_000969725.1 Ophiothrix spiculata
CAAGTCTTTGTCATCTTATAATCTGATATATAGTTACAATGTATTTCCTATTAGTAACGGAGGCTTGGTGATGAAAAATCAATACTCCAACAAATTTTCTTTGCTTGATGATTTTCAACACCAATCATCCGTTATTGATTAGAACATGCATTGGAATTGATGTAATAACAAAGACTTGTTGCACCAAATGTTTGATAGCTCAAAATAGTATGATTTCGCCTTTAGTTCTTTCGAACTGAATCCAAGCAGGAATAACATTTACAATACAATAGGGTTATTCCAACTTGGGACAGTGCACTCATAGAAAATTTTGCAAATCCAAGATGGAAGAACATTTACATGTCAATGGAGTTTTTTTAGCTCGGTAAATGCAGTCATACATGTGACAATTTACAAGCATATTTGTGTATATTGTTCAGAACATTATTCACATTCAATAACCATGGTAACATCAACTAAGGCTTGTTATCATATCAAATTACTTAACAAGTCAAGATAAATGGCCTAAACACCAGTTTGTACTGAATGGACCACATTAACCAGTAGTATAACTGATGACATTTACTGAAATTCATCATCATACATCATGCGTATCAAATCATTCAACAAGGTAACAATGAAGTGAACAATTTTATGAATGAATGAACCACGCTTGATGATCGATGAAGCATGCGCCGAACAAAAATGTGCTTCACGCGAATCGACAACACATAGCAAGCACAGCTCGGACTCAAATTATTTACAAACAGCTTTCGTTTTGTTTTTGATTTTGTGGTCCCTAATTTCTACACTCATAACATGTATATATGTATTCCACTTTGACATACCATGTACATGTATACAATGTGATTGTGACAGTAATTCATGATCAGTTTTGAGACTACAGTGACACAGCACAGCTTTTTTTTTGACTTCTGTTGAACTTAATCACACTGAAAGACTACTAAACTTACAGACTACAGACTACAGTTCATGTGTTTATAACATTTACTATCACTTCTTGTATCGTATTTATTTCATACGAGTAATGATCTAACTTTAATATTTTTAAACCTTCAAGACTACGATCGAGTTGAGCAAGCGAGTGAGTTACGATCGACGATCGACATGATCAAATTTATTTTTAGGTTTTTAGTACTATTATACTTAATATTATCTTACGTAATTTACTCGATCCCACCTACTGCCACCAGATGTAATAATCAGCCTAAAGACGATTATTCATTTTTCTTATTTAATAAATTAATCAAAATTATCAACATTAGAATCATATAGGAAAAAGCTCACTCGGTAAAACGTTACAAAACACACATGGCCTTGCAATCAACATATTTTCTAGATATTACCAAAATCATAAAAGTATACATTCATCGTAAACATTGTTGAAATCATTAACATATTAAAATAATCTATGTCCTCAACACAATGTGTTAGCTTATCATTTGAATCAATTTGATAAACATTATATATAAATTTATAACTCGAAACATTAGCTAAATTGTGTGCAAAATAGTTATAAAGTGGAAACATTGGAAATCTAGGGTCAGAGGTCATGCAACGCTCTAAGGCCGGGCAGGACACAACCTACGCCATCGATGTTGCTTGATTTAGATATCGATAGTGCGCTAAATATTACAATTGTTATCTGGATAAGTATAATACGTGTGAGAATGGTATTCATAGATAGAGACATCCAAAGTTATTCCAACTCTAATACCTAGACTATGGCTTTTTGAGTGAGTTAGTATTGAGTACATGTGGACATTTTATACATGATATCTATCTGATTCATAAATCTTATGTATTTTATATGTGTTTTTGTCGACTTATGTAATATTATTCAATGGTTTGCAAATGACGTTCACTTTTATACACAACTTGTAGGCACAAATGTTCTTTTTTTACCGGAGGCAAGTGAACAGATACGTCGGGTAAAATATATTATCATACACGAGGAGTATAATTTGGGGACCCCTCGCTTCGATTACGATATTGCTTTGCTTCGACTCACAGAAGAGGCAGACATGACACCCACAGTGGACGTGATATGCTTACCGGAGCCGGAAAGAGAAAGAAGTAAGTCGCCTACTAGTAGTACATTTAAACCATGAGCAGTAACGATGTTTCTACCTTGTTTTATTAAATTTCTGTCTGCATGAAAATATAAGAAAAGTGTTTTGAAACAAAATTCTCATCACTTCTCTTTCATAATAAGAATACTGTATATGTCGTATTTTATACAGTAGCTACATATATTTTCGCGCTTTTCGCGCAAAACGAGCGTTGGGCGAAAATGGTATATGCGAAAATGGTATATGCATTTACCACTAACGTTTAAAAAATAGCGCAAAAATAAAACCGCTCGAAACGATTCTTAGTTAGCTTTTATTGATCGCGAAAATATTGACGTTTACAGTACGTTAAAATAGGCACTTCAGGTCAAAAATTATCCTACTAAAAATTCATAATATTTCTCTATATGCTGAAAGAGGGAACTTTCAGTTTTAAAAACCTTTTTAGAATTTTTGAAATCGGACCTTCCGTTGCAGAGATATTACGATTTTTATGCAGTTTGATAAGGCTATTTTGGAGAACAGATGTCAAAGGTCAACTCTTTTATTTTCTTTATATGTTTATATTGGCATGGCACCAAGATATTACAGTCTTAACAAACATTTTTGATCATATCTTTAAAAGCTTTTGTTGTACAAGCTTCAAACTTTCAGAGAATGTTGCTTAAATCATGTGCTTCAACAATGGCGTAACCAGCTTTGACCGTCCGGGGGAGGCAAGACTCAAGAAGCTTCCCGATTTTTGTACTGGCTTGGAAAAAAATTAACGCGCGCGTAGCGCGCGCGCAAAAATATTTGGACAAAATTGTTTATTTTAGCTAAAAAACGCCTATTTTTGGATGAAATAATGGTTTCTTTCTTTTTTACTTTTCTCTTTCTTCTTGTCCTTTTTTTTTCTCTTTTCCTTCCCTCTTCCTCTTCTTTCCCCTTTCTCTTCTTCTCTCTTCCCTTCCCGTTTTTTTGCGTCCGGGGGTGGGGGGTGCAAGTGTCCTCCCCCCCCCCCCATAGCTTACGCTCCTGTGCTTCAAGAATATAGCTTAAAATTGTGAGTTATACATCATTAAATGGCTAATTTGCATAATTAATGACTTAATTAGCTGTATTTTCCTGATTTCCCAACATGTTATCAGAAATCTAGATCACAGAACTCCACATCCGTACAATATTTTGACCACACTCATTCTATTTAAGTTGTTGGTACTGTTAGCTTTGAAGTACAGAAAACATTTTTAAGTAACTATGCATCTGATTTGCATAATTGATGACACAGTTATAATTACCTACATTAGGCACTTCAGTCACCTGTTACATAATGGGTGAACGGCTGAATCCAAATAAAAGTATGTATTTCTGGAAGCAGATTTGCATACTAAACATGATGGAGAGGTCACTTTTGATCCAGAATAAGTAATTTTGGCCTTTAGGTTCAAAAATCATGGTTTTTGACCCACAATTTTACGGGAAAGCGACCTAAATTATGCTTTGGTGAAATTTTGAACTATTTTACTGGGTAGAATCTAGAAAGCAATATCTAGGGACGCATTTCTAATTATTTTGATTTTTTTCTTACTTTTTTAAATATTGCCAAAATAGGTCAAAAAGTGTCATGTTTTGTCAAAAATGGTGGTAGCTGTGGGATTTTTGACATTTTTAGACACATTTTTGACAATATCTCAAAAAGTTGGCAATATTTCAAAAAGTAAGAAAAAAACAAAAATTTGGGAAATACGTTCCTATTGCTTTCTAGATTCTAAAAACTAAAATAGTTTGGCAAAAAACATGTTTTTTGGACTTTAGGGCCAAAATTACAATTTTTTTGGTCCAAAAATGACATTACAATCAGGTTCAGTATGGAAATCCGCTTTTAGAAACAT
The DNA here is from genome assembly GCA_000969725.1 of Ophiothrix spiculata. Classification (NCBI taxonomy): domain Eukaryota; kingdom Metazoa; phylum Echinodermata; class Ophiuroidea; order Amphilepidida; family Ophiotrichidae; genus Ophiothrix; species Ophiothrix spiculata. The sequence goes on from JXSR01S035620.1 coordinate 7,984, forward strand.
ATACTTTTATTTGGATTTAATTATCCCTTGCTGAGTTACAGAGAAGGGCTGACAGGGCGCGGCCCTTAACAATATCGGAGATATAGACCTTCAGAAACGGCCATTTCAGCAAATTTCATGAATTTGTGACACCAAATTATATTGTTTGACATTTTTGTGTCAAGATTGTAATGACAAAATGGGCCATATTGTGTGACATTTTATGTGCATTTTATAAATGGCAAAATTAACCATAAAATGTGTTTATTCTATTTTATGTTTTTAATAGATGTCAAAATGGTTCATATTCATTGACATTTTATGTGTCTTTTAAATGATAATAGGGGTTTCATGTTTCTTCAATTTTTAAATTACGTAGTGGGTAATATTACGTGACATTTGGTGCATCTATTAATTACAAAATGGGTTTTCTGTGTCTTCCATTTTTAAATGACAAAAATGGTCCACAATTTGTGACATTTTGCGTGATAAAATGTGTAATATTTAACGATATTTTTGGCGGATCTCTTGTTTTTCTATTGATAAAATGGGATTTCCTTATTTTATGGATCACTCCCTTTGAGTCAACATGTTTTCACCTCAATGAACACAAAGAGTTGCCAACTTAAATCTGCATAAGAAAAGGTGCAGAATTGTGCTCTAATTTTTCTTTCTCATTTAGGCGCGATGTTTGTGAATGAATCAGGCTGAAATTCTTAAAAATTCTTTGATATATAGACAAACAACAAGGTAAATTAATACCATTAAGTGATATTAATTTACCTTGTTGCTTGTTGAAATAATTTTCCGTTTCGGACAAAAAACATTTTAAATTGGTTAAAAATCCATATCTCAGGAACCATACATTTGTTTTTCAAGCAACAAACACCCAGCGGTAGCCCAGCTCTTCAACTTTCCGAATAACTGTATCCCGAACGCGATTGATCTATCACAGCGCGCCGATTTGCATTTTCCGTCAACACCCGTAGAAGCGCGTGTTTTAAAATCACACCGAATGTGGTGCCTTCAGACAAGGGAGATATTTGTCATTGAATTCCTATGGGATGTGCAGTGATCGCTGAATTTTTACTTGCTTTCTGAAATGACCATCGATTAAATCTAACACGCGATATTTACGAAACTAAGCAATATTTATCAAAATTTTTAAAGGACATTTGGGAGAAAATATGGTTTGATAACATATTCAAAGAATGAGAAGATCCATGCAGGCAGAGCACACGCCGCAGAGAAGTTCTGTGTAGTGATTTCGTTCAGCGATTACATAACGGGTGATTGAAGTGCCTAGTTAAAGACCTGAAACTGTAGAAAATTTGTGGCAGGTGTCCGATGTGTTTAAATACTCAAAATTGGAGTTCTAGTGTTCGCAGTCGGATGTCGTTTTAATAAAAGTGTAACATATTAAGCGTTCTGTCAAATTTACAGTCTAAAATTCATTCGGCAAAAGTGTCAAAACATTATCCTTTTGGCATAGAGATAGTCAATGTATTCAATATTTTCAATTTTCAATAATTTTCAATATTTTCAAACTACATAGTAAAAATATGAAATCCTAAAAATTTCCCGATTATTGGAAAAACAGAAGTAATTATAAACATTAATTGAAAATCTCGTAACTCAAGTTTTGACAAATACGAAAGTCGGTGTCGACAACCAGATTTACGCTCGGGGAATTTATAACACGTATGTGAATTTTCACTCTGTCAATAAAAAGGATTACCACTCATCTGCATCGATCTTGCCTAATGTTACTTGTTGTTATTGATTAGTACAATTCCATAATACGGCTTCATTTTCTAAGCGAACAGGGTTTTGCGTTATTACTGCTAGGCGAAATCTCACGGCTAATTCAAAAGCGTGGAGAAATTCATTTCGAACAGAACTCGCTTTATTTTCGAAGTTTTTTAGAGTATAGCATATAAAATGTCATTAAATTGGATGCTATTTTAAAGAAAATTTACTACAAATTGTTCAAAAATAAATTATTCAAATACCTTAAAAGAATTGGAAAATTGATATTTTCTGTCTAAAAAAAGGAAATAATTTCCAAATTAGAGAATTTGCATACCAGAATGACCGTATTTTGAAGAGAAATCTAAAAACTTCAAACCATATAGATAAAACCCTATCAAGAAAGCCGAATGTTTTGTTCATATTTTGTCGTAATTCACAAGATTTCAGTATAGGAAAATACATATAAACATTTTTCGCCAGCATGGTATTATAGTCTGCATAGGGGTACACCACCCTGAAAGGTTAATATCTATAAACGATTTTCGCGGTGTTTAATGCTATATTTTAGGCAATTTTTGGCCTCTCTTTTATGCATGTCGATTCGTTTATTTTCGACTAGATGCCATGTGGTCTTATCGTGAAGATTCGCATTACTTCGAGCTACTTCGGGTCACGAGATACAGACTCCGTGTGCAAAAACTGTAATCATGTAATTATATTAACCAAGGTTGACACCATTCTTCAACACAGACTTTTAAGTTCAATGATTTTAACATCGTGCTATGTTCTGATAGCCGCAGCTGCAAAGAGTCTAGATGTAAATTGACATTATTGTGCATTTTACGCTTCATGACATATGAATAGTATTACACCGGGAAAGGGGTGCGACTAAATATTCAGAACTGACAATACTATTTAATTATATGATTCCAGTGCATGATTAGCTCACATTTATGGCCGAGGTGTGATATTATGATCTGAAACAAAATAAACCATAGTGCAACATCATGAAATCAATATTGGACATGTCTTTGCAGATCTTTTCTAATACATCACTGCAAGTTTGAGCATGCGCATATGACATTTCTAAGGACTTAGTTTTTTTCATGAAAACAAATAAAAAATGGCCCTATTTCAAAAACTATCTACTTTTTTTTTCAATTTTTCTTTCAGAATCGTGTTCAGAGTGTAATTATCTTCATTTTAATGTATTATTTGTCACAAGGGGTTGTATTTTTCTATTTAGCCGCGTGTCGCCATCAATCACCGATAAATGCTAAATGTGACTTCTGCTGTTTTTGACCCCAAGTTATCCAAATATCCTGACAAATTTACTTTTTTGTTTTTATTGTTGAGGTAGAACACCGGCTCTACAAAACATATCAAGGAAAATCAAGGTGTTTCACATTTGTTTTGCTACTTAAAATTACCCTCGCAAATTCGATGTTTACCGTTGGCGTGTTGACCATCTCTATACTCCTAACCTTTAAAGCTGGGAGCTGTTCATGTACACTTACAAAGAAGGGGGCCAGTGGCGTAGCCTGTGTTAGGAATTATAGTTTTCGTCGAGATGGGCAAAGACGGGTAAGAGTTTCAAAGTGAGGGCAACCCAGGGATAAAATGTAAAGCGTGCATCTAGCTAGCGGGGGTACTTGCAGTTGGGCTCTTCAAATGCAATCAGCAGATCTTGAGCAGATGATATAAGTTCTGCAGTCAGTACGACATCGTCTGCATGGTCTAAGTCTGTCAAATACTTTTGACTTTGACGTCCAGATCTTCTGCCAATTGTGAGGCCTTTATCACTCATGGTGTCAGCTGACTGGCGCAATACATAGTCGACCACAATAACAAAAAGGAAAGGAGCAAGAGTGTCCCCTTGAAGAATTCCTGTTGTTGTAATAAATTCCTCAGTTGGACCATCCATGCTCTGCACAAACCTTGTTGGGTTGTCATACATTGTAGCAATGGCACTCACAATCTCCTCAGGGATACCATAGTTAAGTAAAATATGCATCATTGCATCCCGGTTTACACTATCAAAGTCCTTTGAAAAGTCTACAAAGACTATGGATGCGCTTCTCTTTGAGATTCTCAATTCTTCGATGATTCTTCTTAGAGCAAGAATCTGTGGTAGGATAGATCTATTCCTACGAAATCCAATTTGGTTCCTACGAAAAATGGGATCAATGTATGGTGTTATACGATTGAGAAGAAGCGAGTTGTAGACTTTCCACGCAATTGCAGATAGACAGATGCCTCTGTAGTTTCCGGGCTGCTGTAGATCACCTTTCTTGGGAAGTGGTATGATGCATGAGGTGGAGAATACCTTTTGTTTGTTACCTACAATAATTTCATTGCAGAATTCTAGAAGTTGCTCTTGGAAAAGCTCATGCTTCCATATGAAAGCTGGGATGTTGTCAGGTCCTGGTGTTTTTGAACTGTTGAGCTTTTTGACAACCTTCTGAAGTTCTTCATGAGTAAATGGGCTGGTAGATATTGGCAACTGGTCAGAAACTCTCAGGTTGTAGAAAGAAGAAGACAGGTTTACAGGTTGTTGGTCAGTGTTTCCAAGAAGCCCTTTGAAGTGACTGTACCAGGTCTCAAGACGCTCTCCTGGAGTTGCACCTTTGATCTTGATAATAGGTGATGATTTTTTACTGGTAAGTTCTCTCAGGATTTGCCATGCTTCGTTGTGTCGCCTGGATATGTCTGCTTGTTGAAGATAACTTGTCTGGGTCTTTATGTAATCTTCAAACTCTTTCGCATAGGTGTCATCAAGAGCTTCTTTGGCTTCTTCAACACTGGCTTTAGACCCTCTGGTAGGGCGGATGTTGTGTGCTTCAGAGGCTTTCTTCAAATTGTCCCTTGCATTTGACACTGTCGCACTGTTCGATATGAGATGTTACTTCTGCTTCTTTCTTGGCAGACTTTCGAGTGCTATTTCTCTGGTCGCAGATGCTAAGAGATCGTATTTAGCACTGATATTATTCAGGTCCTCCATCTCATCAATTAATGAAGAGAACTTATTGTGAACAGAGAGTGTGAATTCCTTATATAGCTTTGTGTTTGCTACAACCTTTCTCCAGTCCACCTGTTTCATGGGATCTTTCCTTGGAACTTTGCTTTGCCTGTAGCTGATCTGGCAATTGCATGTCACATTTCGGTGGTCAGATTCAACACTTCCAAATGATGAATAAGCTCTGCAGTTCTTAATGCTATTCTGCCATTTCCTTCTTACTAGGACATAGTCAAGCTGTGCTCGGTGTCCGGAGGGATACATGTGTGTCCACAGCTTACCTGGACGATGTTGGAATTTGATGTTGGCAGCAAGAAGACTATGTTGCTCCAGAAAGTCCACAAGGTGTTTACCATTTTTGTTGCTTTCTTTATGGAATGAGAAGGTTGCCTTGTCTTGACCAAGTTGGGCATTAAAGTCTCCTCCAATGAAGAGCAAGTTATGTGATGGTACAGCAGAGACAGCTGCAGATAGATCCAAGTAGAAGTTAACTACATCAGGGTCATTCATCTCTACATTTGTGTAGTCCATCTAGATGGACCTCACAAGCGAGCGCCGTAGGCGCGAGGTCCATCAACTTACACACCAAACCCCCTGCTGGGTTTCTGCTATAAAAAAATTGTGATCATTCAATCCTAGCTAAACAAATAGAGGTATGATGTAATAGATGGTTATATTTGACTCAGACTTGAAAAATAAAAGAAATGCATAAGTTTTTGTTTATCACAAACTGCCCCTTCTTGAGTTACAGGGTAGTATCATATTTCACTTGCCTTGGATTTCCAAGGCAGGATTTGTTGTAAGTTGATGGACCTCACGCTTTGCGTTCGCTTGCGAGGTCTATCTAGATGGACTACATTTGTGGGACTATAGCAACTAAAGATGGTTGTTGCGGGATTGCCAATCAATGTTATGACTATGATGCGCTCACTGATCTTGACAATGCTGTGGCAAGATTTTAGTGCTCTTTGGGATAGAAGAAGACCAACTCCTCTGATGGTGGCATTGATGCTGTTCTTCTCTGCCGAGGCTGTATTTAGCGTGTGAGTATCGATCTTCTCTTGGAGTAACACTTCAGGGTGCTGTATTCTGTGTTCTTGCAAGCAGATGATGTCAATATTGAAGTGCTGAGCATGGTGAACAAGTTCTTCTTTTCTGGCTTGAAAACTGATAGTTCTAACAATAAATGTGCTGATGCTGAATGGTGTCTTTCTACGAATACAATTCTCCAGGTCATCCTTTCAGTATCAAGGTTAATCCTTCCATTTGGCTTTGAGACTTACCCGTCATGCTTTATGGAAACATCCATAGTCGACTTGGAGGATCTGGAATAGGTAGGGGCTTTAACCCTGGTACTAGTAAGTTGTGCTGTCATGATATCTTGTCGTTGGCTGTAATGGTTCTGAGGTCGCCACTCCTTCAGCCATATAGAAAAGAGAGTCATCATTTGGTCCAGTTGCCACCCATACTGAACCATATGGGGATACGCCTTTGCCGCCACTGTGGAGATCTGTGTGTATGTACCCCACAGAGGCACCGGTGATGTCTTGGTTTTTCCCAGGCTCAGGCGCCTCTAAACCCTACCAGCAGGAGATGAAGCTAACTCTAGGCAACTGGATGTTGAGAAAAATAAGAACTTGTAAAGAGGGAAAGTGAGCTATGGGAGGTAGAGGTCGCTCGTGCCTCACTCTGATAAAGAATCAGCCCACCACCA
>JXSR01S035626.1:0-16453 GCA_000969725.1 Ophiothrix spiculata
TCAAATATCTATGTTTGTATAACCAGAAACTAAATACAGGTTAGAGGTAATACAGTTTATCGCACCAAATAGGGTCAAAACATAGTTTTAATAAGCTTCCAAATATTTGTTGCAACAAGTCTTTGTTATCTTATAATCTGACATATAGTTCCAATGTTTTTTCTATTAATAACGGAGGCTTGGTGATGAAAAATCAATACAACACAACATTTTGTTTGATGTCAAATATTTGGTGATTTACAACACCAAGCATCCGTTATTGATTAGAAGATGTATTGGAATTAATGTATTAACAAAGACTTGTTGCATCAAATATTTGGAAGCCCATTTATCAGTCTTTCCCGGAACGTACAGCCGTAACACTTGTTTTGTTACGGCTCACCGTAACATTTACATACCCTGTCGCTGGCGACGTCCCATGCTTAAGGTCACGTAAGGTCAGGTAATGCGTATCAAACAAATGTCTGAGATGATTATTACTGATTAAAGCTAACGAGATACGAAGCAGAAATAATCCCTATTCATCATCGTGGTCTTCAATTACCCCGGTATTGTTATTATAATTACCGAACCCATTCGATCGATCAAGCACTTACCCTCTCAGCTAAATGTTACATATCAAACGTTACGGCTGGACCGTAACATGGACGAATGTTACGGCTAGACCGTAACAATCGAATCGCCATTTTCTCTTATTTTGGGGAACTTCCAATTTTCAAAAAAAAAAAAACCACTCTGAAAAAACCCAGACCCGATAATTAACTACGTATATATATGCAAATCACATTATGAAGCATCTATGTACAATGAAAAACTTACCTAAAATTGATTTTTTTCCATGGTAAATACAATCTAAAAGTGGTCTAATTTAATCTATTTTTTTTTTATTTACATCTCTCTGGTTTTGACCCATATAACTGCAATCAACCCAGTCATTTTTAGTCTTGGACAGGATGTTTCACAATGTTTTGCAAACACGAGAAAAATGACTGATTAAACTGAATTGATTAAATAGAAATTGTGCTACGTTCTTTAGAAATACTGGTGTGAAAGTAATCGTAGTCCCCCTGAAATGGTAGTCCGCCTTCCATATACCGTTAACGGAATAAAGCGTGAACTTAATGTTGCGTGAGAGTTGTTAGCCTATACGATACTACATTCCTGCTATACCGGTAACAGAAAACATCTCCGCTTCCGCAATTTATGATAAGTAAGAGACACGCTACCCACAACCAAAATTATTTTACATTCTATAGCAAATTAAGTTTCCTAGCCTTCTTTTAAAATAATGTTGAAATTTAAGTACATAATTATTCTTAGACGCACTGTAACATGTGTAAATAATACCTCAGTTTTGAATGTTGATATTGCAATGAATTGTTCTCAACCCATTATAATTGAGATATACTATATGGTGTGGTGAAGCATCAAGCAAACAAACTAATGAATTATGTACATTTAATTTGGCCCAAACAGATGTCTAAATAACAATTCCTTTGTGTCTTTATATGCACTGATTGATCAATTTGAAGTGAAGATAGACCCCTTTAATAATGTTTTAATCAGATCAAGTTGAATTCTGTTCTTAAATTTACCACTCCTCTTAAGATTTTTAAAAGCATTGACCTAAAGTTATCCACTTTTTTCAAGATGCCATTTGAGAGACAAAATGTTTATTTTACCAGCAACGCCAGCGGTGTGAGGATAGACCAGCAAACGTTCCAGTATGGTTGAATAATTGGTCGATATCCTAACATAGATTTGATGTCATTATTGAACCGCTCCAGCCCTGAGAAATAAACCAAAAAGATCATATGCATGTATAAGTAATAAGAAAAACAGGTCTAATGTGATGGAGATAAAATTAGGCTCAAGAAATGAAATTTCTTACGTCTTCAATCAAAATAATTTTCAAACCTCAGTCACTTTGTCAATGGAAGTCTTCAGCGTAGAAACCATCACTTTGCAAAATATCAGAGGTTAGCAAATGATATATTCTAAGTCTAAAATAACTTGATTCAGTCAATCTTATATGAGATTAATAAAGAAAGAGTACCCCTTTAGCTTATGAGTTTCAAACCTCAGATGATTAATCATTTTTTACATAATCAAATATATATATAGTGTAGATAAACTCCCTGCTCTTACGGGACCACTTCATAACTCAACCGGCGGTTCCGGGTGGTTGCTATTGTTCTGAACAATGGCAACCGCCCAGAATCGCCGGTTCCGGGCGGTCAGCCGCCTGTTGAGTTTTGAAGTGGTCCCTAAAGAGATTTGTAATAAATTACCATAAATCCAGCTGATGACGACACAGTACACAATGCTGATAAAGAACAGTGAGAATCCCGCAGCATACCAATCCATCAGGGTCAGCACGTAAAAACCACCCTAACATTACAAGAACAAAGTGACTCAATCTGTTGGTAAATTGTCCTTGCAAATAGCAAATACTTATATGCAGCTTTTGTAATTTTTATTTCAGTTAATATTAGCTAATAGAATTCCCAGGGGGGTCTGTCATCATTGAAAGGGGGGTATCAGGCGTGACCAAGGACTTCCATACAGCACCCTAAACAAGTATTTACAAATTTTCAAAAATTACACCCTAAGTGAGTATGATTGTTGAAAATTTACTAAAATGTTACTAAATTTACTGAAATTTTAACTCATCAGTTTAAAAAATGTACCCTTTTTGTTGGTTTTTTGAGATTTTAGACCCTATTCACGTTACGTACGTAACGTGCCTGATCCTAAAAAACCACCCTTTTTACGTGAATTCTTGGTCACGCCTGATACCCTCATGTCAATGATGACAGACCCCCCCCTGGATAGAATTAAGCTATGAGGGTTTTATTTTTTGCTTTAACCTTTACTTTAGCAATCTACTGCATAAGATTAGTAGGACTAAACATCAAGGCCACATTATGGGTAACTGATTAGTGTTTTAAACAAGCTACTAAATAATGTATGTCTGTATAACTCGTAGACAAGACATTGTTTTCTTCTGATAATTCAATAGGTCTATGGATCCTGTATGTTAGACTGCATGTACATCATAAGTCTCGATTTGTAAACAAATTCTCCATTTAGCACATTAAAGTTTAGCCTTATCATCGGATTATATCTGCATCAGGATCTTCATTCAAGATACTTAAACGTTTTACGGTAGGCCATAGAAGATGTATATTTTCAAAACTCTGGGTAGACATAGCTCATCATTTGGTCAGGTGTATGTTCCCAATTTTCCCTTTAAAATATGATATAGATAAGGTATGGGAGCTTGCGATAAGAAATGTATATGTCTTAATGTTATAGTATTTTATAGTCTCAGATGAGTCAGAATTTATGTAAACAAAGAGGTCCCTGCAATATAGATGCAAATGACTATATATAACAACATGCTGTATATTGGTTGTTTCACATTGTTGCTATTAAGCTCTATTACCTGCGTAACACACGGAATACTGAGACAGAAGAACGCAAGACACAACCCCAACGTGACAAATGGTTTGAGCCGCTGGTGACGTGGAGGAAGAACATCCATTATTGCTGTGATCACTGTCTCCATCATGGCAAACTGTAAAATGAAGGCCAAACATTAATAAGTACAGATTGTCTAATTTTATTAAAAGTGGATGCAATTAAAATGGTATGAAGTAATTGTGCTTAGACTTCGTAAAGACAATTACCAACAAGAATAAATGTTCAAAATAATTTTATTGCATGTGCGTACAGGTTTAACCAGATTTCCCTTACCTCACTGTCTAAACCAAGTGTCAGTATCATGAAGAAAAAGAGGAATGACCAGAGCTGTGGCAACGGGATACGAGACAGAGCTTCGGGATACACAACAAATGCAAGTCCAGAACCTTTAATCACAATGAAAATAAAAACGACGCATTAGATGATTGTAATGTCTTAATCTTGTATTAAGACCATCCTATAATATAAGATTAAGTTATATTCAAATGTTAACACTACTACAATCGAGAATTCTCAGTTTAATTCAACATCAACACTCTTGTCTGCTGTCTATCTTTAATACTACAAATCTACTTACCACTATCCACCACATCTTTGACCTCAACGCCACTGTCTTGTGCCATGAATCCCAGCGTGCAGAAGATTGCAAATCCTGCAAACACGCTCGTACCGCAATTTGTGAACGCTACCAGCAATGCATCTCTGAAACAATGGCAAACATTTTGTAGGACTTGCAATTGATAGCCTCAGAATAAAAGACACTTCATTATCCATTTGAACGGATTTTTTTAAAAAAAATTACCATTCCTTCTTCCTCTCTACTTACTTCTCATTACATGTTACCAAGTTCTTCTCGTTACCACCCTCTCCCCTTTATCAGTTCCCTTGCCTCTGCTCCCCCCGAAAAAAAATCAAGTGTAACAAGTTCTGGATGTACGGCTCGGTACACTCTGTTTCGCAACCAAAACGGCCTTCCTATAACTTGAAATGGCAAATTCTGGAATTGTAGCATACGTTTGAAATTAACCAAAATAATGCAATTACCTATGGCAGTTGTTGTTGAATTTGTTGTAACTCGACATTGTCAGTAAGCCGCCAAAGGCCACACCAAGGGAGTAGAAAATCTGAATAGATGCATCTTTCCAGGGCTGTAATGAAAAAAGAACAATCTGTTTGTCTGCTAGCCACAGCAAGGAAAGCATTGCTTGCAAAATTGTCTACCATACTCCACCGTCTTAGGGCTGTAATTGGCGAAAACTTTCAAAGTGATTTAAAGAATGCACTGCTTTTAGCGGCACTTTCGTGCTGCCAATGCATTTTCTGCTAATTATGAAATGTGGATTATTATGTATATCATTAAAAAACACGGTTCCGTTTTAAAGACAGTTGTGCGAGCTAAAATGGTTAAGGAAGTACAAGGTGTTCCCCAAAAATGGTTTCATGTAGAAATATAATGGTGTGTGTAAAAACTGTAGTAGTTGGAGACACTCGTAAAATTTTAATATCACAGCATCATTATTTTTTGAGTTATCAACAAAGGCAGATATCTAAGTCACGCATTTATTCAAAATTGAACAAAATAGTAAGCATTTTGTGTTATTTTAACATGTTTCAATTTTTGATCAGGTATAATCAGACTTTATATTGAACTAAATTTGGTACAATTTTCAATGTATAATAATTGAACTCCTCTAGTATATCTCCGGGGTATATCTATTATGCAAATTGGGGATAATACCATTCCAGAATTAGTTGTTTATATTAAACCTGTCAATCATATTGTGGTGCAAAAGTTGAAGGATACTGCAATAAGCATATTAATTTTTTTCTCGAATAACTTTATAATTCTTTAACTTTTTAAACAGTAAACTTTTTTAAATTTGAGCAAATGTAATTAAATTTGCGAAAAATATTTCTTCTTTGTTTGTAGAATAGCTATGATTATTACCTTGAGACCTTGATTGTGTACAATGCGACAAAAATCAGGTTGCATATTTACCGTCATCCACCGACGGGGGTCCCCTAACAGATTGTCGCTGATTGCACCTAAACGTAAAACAAAGTAATTCCGGGCATCTACGTAATTACTTTTACATCCTTTGCAGCATTTTGATGGGAAAAAATCGGAGGTACTCCCTAACATAAAGGGAAGGGTAAGCCGAGGTGTAGAGGTCCGTTTCTCCAACTGCTATGGTTTTTGGACACGGTCATGTTTCTACATGTAACTTCTACATGTAACCATTTTGGGACACCTGTTGTACTTCAAAAGACACATCATTGACATTAACAAACGTCAAAAGCACAAAAAACCTTACCCCTACTTCGAGTAACTTTTGTGGATCCGGAATAATGTAGAATTTGATTCCTTCTAGTGCGCCAGGTAAGGTTGCCCCTCTTATCAACAGTATAACAAGGACTGCGTATGGAAAAACAGCTGTAAAATAAACCACCTAAAACGAAAAAATAATTGGTCAATTTATATAACATACAGAAGAACAAGTAACTCTAAAAGTTAATGGTGCAATGGGTAATAATACGGCCGTGCTTTCTGGATGGTTATTTACATCGTCCGAAGAATTGTGATGTAAAATTTAGTTTTGTGATTGGTAATTTGGTTTTATTTTTCATGAAGTACACAATGTTAATGTGACAAGCGCCAACTTGGTTTCTTTCAGGCATTTCAAATATTAATGTTATTGAGAAATAATATATTCTGGTAATGGATTTTTGAAAACAAATTTACATGTAAGGTGACCATCGATCTTTCTCATGAGGTTATTATACACATATTTACTGCTCGTGTTGGCAATTAGGCCAAGCTATCAGCCCAATATGACTGGAGACGGTAAGCCTGATATTGCCCGACACTGAAGGACTGTTGAGAATTTGAAGACTTACGGACCGATCCGCACTTTTTACGTTCTACCAAATATTTTACGCAGCAAGTCTTTGTTGTTAAATTAAGTGTTTATTTTTTGAAAAATCACCAAAATATTAACATTCAGAAATGTAAGGTGACATTATAACAGAGACTAAATGCATCATCATTTGGTAGCTCATAAAAAGTCTGTCGGGACTTATGATATGATATTCAGGTATTACGACGCACCTTTCCTGAAGACTTGACCCCTTTTATCAGACAAAAGAATACCAAAACCCAAATCGCTGCCAGGCAGTAGAGCAATTCCATTCTCACTTCACCAAGATCATGTATACCATCAGTTATCTGGTGGACGTAACGACTAGTATATGTACAAAAAATGACAAATATCATGAATATGTAGCTAAATGATGCGGTTTAAAAACAATTAAATATTGAAAGAGTATGATAAAAGGTTGATTGTTCTTATTTTAATTGTAAGTCAGGACAACTTTACAGCTCTAAGCTTTGCTTAAGGCTCTGTCACACATCACAAAACGTACGAATAACGTACTAATAACGTACACTGGATTTGTCATTGAAATACATGTAATATCGATTACCAAACAAGTTCGTTATTAGTACGTTATTCGTACGGTACGGTGATGTGTGACACCGCCTTTACACAAGATATTAGCCATAGTGTACGTAGAAGCACGTTTAGTAACATCATTGTTCGAACATGTCTTACTTCACGCGATGGTTCGGCACATTTTAAACTCATGTTTTTATTTGAACATTATTTTCTTTAAATTGTAGATTTCTGTCCATATTTTAAGACTACTTCTTTATCTATATACTAAAACCATACTGCATTCGACTTGCATGTTAGTTGATTGTGCATTTTTGACAGGATAGCCCGAATTGCAGTAGTTCAGGTGTATGTTCCCTATGTTCCTTTTGATAAGATCAGAGGAGGTTTTCACAATATCCCACGATGCAGTGCGACATTGTACATTATACCTGAAAATCCAATTCAACTCCTATACTTCTGTACAGGTTTCTGACGTTTTTGAGGTGTCAGCAATGTGGGTAAACACTGGGCTATTGTGAAAAGAAACACATCCCTGGAAAGATATGAATGAGTACTAATGGAATTCTCGAATTCCTAAGAGCCCCTTCTCCAGAAAATCATTATTGCCTATTATATCTAAGTGTATCAGAATAATGCATTGTGGGATATTCTGAAAACCTCCTCTGTGATGAGATATATATAGAAAAGGGTTTTGAGGGTTGCCGCGTTAACGCAATCAGAAATATACAAATATTATACAATTTGCCCATTTGAGACAAATGGTATGGTTCAATATTACGGTATCAAACCTATGAGTCAAGAATTTATGAACACAATATTGCATCATTGTTCCAGGTCCGGGTTCCAGGTTGACTACAATCCGTTACTTACAACCAATATTCTTCGCTTGCTCTCACAGAAAGGTTTGTCCGTATGGTTGTGTTGTCTCTGCTGTCATAACAGTTTGGTGTGTTCCATTCGTGATCACATCCTACCCAAGGCAAATTTCTCTGACAAGATTGGTAGATGTAGAAAATACTCCATGCAATGATTACAATGTAGTAAATGGCCACTAAAGATGAGATTATCACCATACCAATACCAACTCCTGCCAAGATAATTGTTTTTGACTGTTGAAAAGATGTTTCAAGCTCAGTATTTTGGGTTGAGAAGCCCGTGTGATTTCTTAAGGGGTTTTCTCAGACATGCAAATCCTCCATTGATTTTCTTAACAATCAGTATTTGGTAGATTTATTTGTGCTGATAACGAATCTAAAATAAAAAATACAGGTCACCGTGCTCGTTTTTGAGATACAGGTATTTCAAAAAGTACATATTTTCCCAAAATGACAGACAGGTTGTTTATACTTGAATGCTAAGGTATTCGTAACATTCAGTGGCGTGCCCAAAGGGGGGCCGGGGCACGTGCCCCCCAGTTTGATGAGTCAGTCGGGGGAAACGGCCCATTCGGGCATCTTGACTCAAAAAGATAGAAAAGAAAGGGGAGGAGAGAAAAAAATCAAAAGGAAAGAGAAGAAAATACCTTGAATTTCCCTTTGTTTTTGATAATAAATTTCTGGTATTCTGTCAATATTCAGTCAAATTTTGCCATGTTTTGCGTAAATTGCAAAAATTTTCGCGCGCTACGCGCGCATTATCAAAAAAAAAATTCTAAAAATATCACATTTTACTGATGAAACTGATGATTGTGCCCCCCCCCCCCACTCAAAAAATCCTGGGCACGCCACTGGTAACATTATAAGTGTTGCATCTTTGACACCAATTTAGATGTGTTTCATTAGCAAATACTGCATGGCGCTGATTATATAGAAAAAGAAGTGTTGCATTTTTAGCCCACATTAGATAATTTCATGTGATGCCTTTTAACAGGTACTTATAAGTATTATACGGTATCCTCAATACCAATTGAGAAGAATACCGACAAATTTCAAGATTTAGCTACATTTGGATTGTTGGACATTCATCTAGTAACATATAATATACATAACCGTACAGAATTGGAACAAAAAAAATGATAATCAAGCAATCAAACACTATTTCAACCTCACCTGTAAATATCGGGCTGATTTTCCAGATAGTAATTGTGCCTTGACTACCAAACTGTCCCAATGCAAGCTCCAGATAAAACAGCGGCAATCCGGCAATAAAGAGCATTATGAAATACGGGACAAGAAATGCTCCTGAAGAAAAGAAAAGAGGCGTGTAAATGAAGGATACATTTTACAATTCAAGTCGGATATACATATTTGTGCATGTAATTTGGATGAACAACAAATGTTTTTGTAAAAGAATCCGCTCAATATATGTCTAATCATGTTAAGGGGTGACACGTAAACTAGGCGGAAACAACTTGCGGTAAAGTCAAATTTTGGGCATCTGACTGGAACAATTTGATGCTTTAACCATAGATATAGTACACAGCCACACAACCAAATGCCTGGATAAGACGAATTATCGATATGTGTAAGATTAGTGGAGAAATAGACTGTTCCGACTGGTGCAGATATCTGAACCACATTGCCGATTTGTTTACGTATCTCCCCTTAAGTGACATTTTGATAACCCTTCTATCAAACTGATGAATGTTTTCCATGTATTCACCATATTTGGTGTGCATTATGCTCTAAATTTGAAATTCAGTCTTCGGACTTCTTTTCTTTACCAGAATAACTCATTTTTAATTTCCCATAGTTATTCTATTTATTAAGTTGGCTCGAAAAATATCTCTCAATTAGGAGAAACATCACTGCCCAAGACTGTCGAAATCCTTTCCAAGACCAAAGACTTGATAATTTACAGTTGACAATAAAACTGCCTATTCTACAGAAAAATTGGGATCACCTTTAGAAAAAAATAAACACTTGGGCAAATTTGGCTACAGTAAGGTTTCTGGTTCCCTTTTCATAAAATATTCAATCTAGCGCGTTTGATTTTTTGCCTATAGGACAACATGCACGTGTAACCTTAAAGAACGCATCATAGATATAAATGGGAGGCCAGAAAACCGTCTCTGAAAAAAGCATCGGCTTCAAAATGGCTATCATTTACTCCATTGATTCATTTGAAGGGTATGAAACACCTACGTACATCGAGCTTGTTTAACTACCTTCCAATTATTGAAGGATGTCCCTAACTACAGTTGAGACTAGTAGGTCTATTATGAGAGATCATGTCTTGCCACGAAAGGCATTGCACACTGCAACTCAGCAGATGAGATTGAACTGTCGATTCTCAATGCAGTGTTGTTAGGTTTACTAGAGTGAGGTGCGCGTAACCTATCACATCTGTGTTTTAAATAAAAACTTACTACATTTTCATCTGAAACTCGCTCTTCGTCGGAAACCCACGTTGATGACCGAGCTCCTATATCGATTGGCGTCTAACAAAGGAGTCCACGTGAATGGATGTGAGAGTTTGGTGTGACATCATGTCCGCGGGCGTCGTGACATGTGTGACGGCAGATCGACGAGCCACACGTCCCTGCACAGGTATTACAGTACATATTTTTATACATATTAAAAGTATCTCATACCTCCACCATTGATGTAACAAAGATATGGAAATCTCCAGACATTTCCGAGACCTACCGCGAACCCGATGGTGGACAAAATGAAGTCCATTTTATTCCCCCATTGGTCGCGGTCAACGTTCACCTCGCTTGCTTTGTTACCATATTCCAATACTTGCTTTTCCGCATTGCCATTCTCTGTTGTGTCTTGCGGCTAATTATCATGTTAGAAGCAAGAAAATGACAAAAGAAGCAAATAAAAATTTAGATTCATATAGAAATTAAATGCTGAAACAACGTAAACTTTGAATAAGTAAGGGACGCACCATTAGATATCTGAGGGGGGGGGGGTAGGAAGTTGGGTTGGGGGGAATTTTTTTTTTTTCGCGCCCCATGGGGCGCGATTTTTTTTTTGTCAATTACCTGTTTTTTTCCCCATTCCATGTTCAGGGGGGAATTTTTTTTTTCTTCTACCTTTGGAGGGGGAATTTTTTTTTCCCGAAAACTTCCTACCCCCCCCCCCCCTCAGATATCTAATGGTGCGCCCCTAACAACATGGAAATATTGTACATGACAAACAAAAGAGCACGGGTCTCGTAATACAGATATTGTGGGTTCGAGCCCCAGGCCGGGCGGTTTTCGTCTCCTTGTTTCTTTGGGCAAGAAACGTTACTCTACTTGGGTCCCCTGTATACGAATAGACTCCTTCATGGGGTATGCATGTTATGCAAGTACTTGTATCATTGATTGATTGATTTGCGAGTTCTTCTTTGCTTACTTTCTGATGGTTACAGTGTCACTCCTCATCCAAGGAAGATATGTTATTTTTTCTTTTAAATAACAATTAACTTCCTCATATACAACAACGATTATAACAGCTACATTTTATTGGATGACATTGCTAATATTATCGGGACCAAATGTGTCAAAATAAATATTACAAGAAATCATAGGTAAAATGTAAATTTCCACCATTTTAACTCTTTTAAGAAGTGTTTCTAGGTATTTAAAGCACTGTTATTGACAAAGACACCATTGTATTTGTAATTAATTCAACCATTCTTTGATAGTTTGATACCAAATAATAGCTTCAATAAAAAGCCAAATTTGACACCCTTTGTGAGATTTGTAGAATACCAGGTTGATTTTGATACCCTTTATTGCAAGTCTCAACTTGTATACTTGTCTCAACTTATTACTGCTACAAAGCAATGAGCATCAATTTATCAAAATGTTGCAGGAAGTAATATCCATTTACCCCCTTCATTTTTAGGATCCAATCATAATGTTCGAGGAAATACTAGTAGTTACACATTTTAGTTATACACTCTAAGAAATTTCCCGTAAATTTTACGGTAAAATCACTGGCAATTTTGTTGCCAACACTTTACCGTAAACTTTACAACTTGCCGTAAATTAATATACGGTATTTTACTGGCCACACCAAGGGAAAATATGCAGCCTTAGTACAATAATTACAAATATATCTTATATTTAGTATATATTTTCTGTGGTGTCAAATTGTCTTTTTTGCTAAAAATTTACGGAACTTCCCCGTTTTTTCCACACATTTACGGTAAAATCCCGTAAAAGACGTAAAAATTTACATTGCATCCGTAAATATTTTCTTACGGGAATTCACCGTTAAAGAATACCGGTTTTCTACCGTAAAAATACGGTCATTTCTTAGAGTGTACGTAAATGCCAATGATTTTATAAATTGTATTTGCATGAAGTATATGTTACTTCCGTGGTATTTTCAGTGATGAAAAAGAACATTTTCAACTTATTGCTGC
This sequence comes from Ophiothrix spiculata, assembly GCA_000969725.1. Lineage (NCBI taxonomy): Eukaryota > Metazoa > Echinodermata > Ophiuroidea > Amphilepidida > Ophiotrichidae > Ophiothrix > Ophiothrix spiculata. The sequence continues at coordinate 12,246 of JXSR01S035626.1, forward strand.
TTCAAGGCAACGAGTATTCAAAGGTATCAAAATGCTGCAGGAAGAAATATGATGGCATTTGCAATGAAAAATAAATATTTAGGTCTAGTGATCAACTTAAGAAGTCCTGAGTTATACAAACTGACTTGCAATAATTATCTTCGCGATGGTTTTGGTTTTTATGGTATGGTTATACGTGTATTCTCAATTATTAAAACTAGAGGATATTAATAATAATAATAATAATAATGTGGATTTATTATGCGCACAAATCCACCAAAAACATGAGCTCAAGGCGCAGTTACAAAAAATCTTACACTACAACAAAATATATACAAAATACATGCATGGCAAAGAATACAATAAATCAAACCCCCATTAAATGATACATCAGAGAAATGCTTGCTTCATGAGATGTGTTTTGAGTTTATGTTTAAATTCACCAAGTGATATGCTAGACTTGACATGATCAGGTAAGTTGTTCCACAGACGTGGTGCCGCAACATAAAAAGCTCTATCTCCCCAGGAATGTTTAGATCGAGGTTCACGGAGCAAAGACATGTTACTTGAACGGAGTGTACGAGCAGGAATGTATGGTTGAAGGAGACAGCTGATGTAATCTGGTGCAAGCTCATGAAGTGACTTGTAAACAAGTTATATTATTCCATCTTAAGAATCATTTTGAATTTTCGGAATTGGTAAGTGTCTTAATTTACATTAGAAGATGGTATGTATTTTCTGCACTTGGAAAAAGTACCTTTGTTAAGGGTTCGGTCCTTTTTGCAACAAAATGACTAATGTATGAAATATGCAAAAATTTTACTCGAAGTCTTTGTCCAGAAATACTTGTAATTCCATGGAAATTTTATATGTTCGCAAATGAATGAAGTGCAAAATTTAGTAATTTAGACTCAACCTTTCACATGGGAATGGGTAAAAGTAATCGTTATGCTGACGCCCTTTTGACATAAGTGACACATTTCTATCATTTTAGATGACCCGATTTCTTTTATATTATGCTCTGAGCTGTCCGATTTACGATAAAATCGGACAGAAATATCGGACAGAATACAAAGTACCGGTACCAGATTTTGAACATCCAATTTTAATGCCAATAATACTCCCGGGGACACTGATGTATACAGCATACTGTACGTTCTTATAATTCGTATTTCCCGTGGTGCAAATTGACCTGTAAAGTCGACTGTTTTTTATATAAAACTTGATTATTTCAACGAAAAAGACTTTCACATGTATTTCACTAACTGAAGTTACTAAAATAAAACTAAACAAAGTACTTAGTACTTCATCTTTTGTCATTATGTTTTTTTTTTCATGATCAGCTGATTTACATCATTTTTAGTAAGTGGTGTTAATGCACACAATCAAGCTTGATATCTTGATGGAATATCCTCATGGGAAACATGTCTATCTTTATATAACGTACATATTTCACCTTTCAGAAAAATGTTAATAATATATGGTATTTTTAAACGCGAATGAATGTTCTTATACGGGTTGGTAGAATTCATCAATATTGGTTAAAACTGGTCGACAACACTTACTTTTTATGACGTATATTTCAGTAACATCCATCACCGTCCTCAGCGTTCAAATGCTGAGTTCCAACTGATCCTCCTGTGAATCTCGAACTTTCATCAATTTATGATTCTCTTCTGGAAATACCGCCATCTAGGACGCCATCTACGGCGAGATTCAGAGGAGGATCAGTTGGAACTCAGAATTATAACGCTGAGGACGGTGATGGGTATCACTGAAATATACGTCATAAAAAGTAAGCCAGTAATTTTTAACCAATATTGATGGTATTTTTAAGATTTACGATTCTAACCATCCTGAGACACCCTTAACAGTGTAATCAAAATTGCAAGTAATCACAGCCCGGGAATCACAGCAATGGAAAAGTTTAATGTCAATAACAAATGAGATCAATCAAATCAAATGATAAGTTCATTGTACAATCATAATAATAAAAACAAGAGTTAAATATGGTGGAAATTCACTCATTTAGAACCATAAACGGGATGATATTTGCATTACGTGACTGGTCGACAAAGTAAACCCAAGCTTGAATCTTTAAAAAGGTTTATATATAGGCCACGATATGAACCCCATTTTATCAACACATAATCATCCATTTCATTTAAACGATGGACGTTTGGAATTTATCCAAATTAATGTTTAACTTTAATAATAATAACAATAATCTGCACTTATATGGCGCTCTACAAAAAACACAGCGCCTTACAAAAACAACAATTATGCAAAAATGAAGCCAAATTCAAAAACAGTTTTCAGCAACCGTTTGAAAATAGGCAAAGACAATAATAATCAGTATCAAAAACTCTAAAAATGATGTGATATAAGAACCTTTGGATTATACAAAAAGTTGTTGGCAATTGATATGAGGACGACGACTTGACATCGATCAATGTTGTGTTTGAGTCCTCGCAATTGTGAACTACAAGTTATTTGAAAAGTTCTTTTAGGCTACAGTCCCTAAAAACGTCTCGCTTGGCTGAATGTCATGTTTACTACAAGTTTTTACCTACTTACACATATCAGAATAATACAATTTTTGGCGTACATATGTAATAGAGTCTCTAGTTTATACATGAGACTTTACTAGTGATTTCACGTCCATAATCAAGGTCAAAATGACGCCTAAAGACTACTTCGAAAAAGTTGACCCCTTTTCGCCGAAACCTCATAATTTCATGTTGTTCGAACAATTCGACTGGTTTCAAATTTTGACAGATTGTAGGCTTGATACTCCTTATTGAATTACAAACAATATTTTATAACTATATTTTGAATGATAATGTGACAAACCCGCGTTGTTTTGCCCGAAAATCCGGACGTGAATTACGACTCTGAGTTCGCTCTGTTTGAGCTGTGAATTGCCTATTTTAAGGCTACAGTCCCTAAATGGGTGCCATTTTTGCCAACGGCATCTTTACTGCAACTTTTTACCTACTTACACATATCAGAATAATACAATTTTTGGCGTACATATGTAATAGAGTCTCTAGTTTATACATGAGACTTTAGTAGTGATTTCACGTCCATTATCAAGGTCAAAATTACGTCAATAAACTACTTAAAAATTTACACCTTTTTCGCCGAAACCTTAACATTTTATGATGTTCGAACGATTCGCCTGTTTTCAAATTTTGACAGATTGTGGCCTTGATACTTTTTATTGAATTACAAATAATATTTTATAAATGAGTTGTGTTGATTTTGAATGATAATGTAACAAATGTAATAATATAATGTAACAAACCCGCGTTGTTTTGCCCGAAAAACCGGGCGTGAATTATGACTCTGAGTTCGCCCTGTTTGAGCTGTGAATAGCCTGATTTTAGTATCTACATTATCTACATTTTGTCTGATATACGCATTCGCATAATTTACTTACAAATTGAGCATTCCAATGAGGCAAAAATTTTATGTAAACAAAAGAAAAATACGGAATTCTAATGTTAAATGTTTTAGATTTTAGTTCACAATCTCAACGCTGCCTTGATAGCTCAGCGGTAGATCCCTCGCTTCGTAATGCATGACTAACCCCTGCCATAATCCAGGGTTCGAGTCCCCGCAAAGGCAGTGGAAACTATTTATCTTTTCATGATTAAAAAATAGTTAGGATTCACATTTTCCTGAGCAGATGGATTCCCTTTACCCTTAAGTTATCAATTACCCGGGCCAATGATAGTGAAGAAATAACTTCCAAAGAATTTATAATGTGATGATGAGCAGCATTTTAATTTATTTTATTACAACTTTGTAACAAATGTTATGAAAATGGTAAAATAAGAGGTTTGTATTCTTGAAAAACCATTAATTCATTGTGGATAATTATTTTTCATGTATTTTATGTACTTGCATTTGCAACCTTAATATCTTGCTGTAAGCAAATTTTAGCTGCTTGTTTTCGTTTTGATATTGAACTTGTATGTCAGCACAGTGCGGACACTAATCAACATATATAGCAATTTTTATGTCTTTAAAAAGGTACACTGAAATGGAACAAAAACATGAAAAAGTAGGTCAAACAGAGTTACACTAAATTCAGTTGTTTTCCAAGTTGTTAACTTGTGCTTTGAAATGCGCTACCAAAAGTCGAATCAGAGCTATTCAAGCAAAAAAAATATTCTTACCAGATTGGTAAATAAATAAATAATACAAATAATACTTATTCGAAT
>JXSR01S035632.1:6053-16490 GCA_000969725.1 Ophiothrix spiculata
TTTCTTTTTGAATTGAAAAGCTTTTTAATTCATGCAACTTTTTATATAAATATCACTAACTCCCATTTTTAACGCTAAATTAATTCATTTCAAGTAGGCCTTATACATATTGAAAATTGTTTGTAAAATCACAAGTTGCTAATTAAGGCAAAATGTACAATTCAAATTAAACAAGATCTATTGAAAATTCACAAAAGTTCATTGAAAATAAGTATTCTAAACTTCTCTTTTTGTTAATGTCGATGATTTGTTTTTAATTCAAATCGAATTTCAAGTACACATCAAGCACATGGTCACCATTCACACACATTGTTAATACTAATTTCTATTCTTTTCCTGACAAAACTAGCAAGAAATTCCCACCAAGATACGGCCAGTTATTAGCTCTATAATAATTGGATTAGAGTTAAACAGTCAGTTTGAACAATAGATTTTCTCTCTAAATTTATTTGTGATTGGTTTACAGCTGAGAGCACAAGTCAAAGTTAATTTAAGGATGGCCAACGAGAACACGTCCCCTGGCCCCGAATGGATATGATAGGACGAACGGACCAGTCTTGCAAGGGACATTGTGCGTGTATTTCATTGTATCAACACAACATTTTGATTCCACGCATGTTTTGTGTACAAGTCTTTTGTAAAATATTTCACCAATAGATATCAGTCTCTTGTGTAAACATATTCAGTATGACATTGTCATAAATTTCTTTAAAAGAACACTATTTGCATTTAGTGCCAAACTTCATCAAAGTTAATCTGATTTTTAAGAATTTTAAGAATGATGCATTTGTTGACGGGATGGAACAAGAAGTGTAATGGTGGGACAAAATAGGACGGGGTCAGCGTGTCACATTTCTAACAGGGAAGAAGCCATGATTGCATAATACTACTATCTTCAGTAGATAGCAACTTTGAAAAATATTCATCAATGCCTATATCAGTACTATTGTCATTTGAAAAACATTTTCTAGATTTCATTGGAAATGTAAATTTCAACTCTGTTGAGTAATTGAACAATTTCATAATTCTCCATTCAAGTTCTACAAAATGTACTCAGTACAGAACTTTCAACTTGATTTTCTTAGAACTACAGTTTTCTCGAATCAGCCCAATGCCTTTTACCAATTTCAATGAAACATGCTGGATATCAAAAATTGACCTAAATTCATGTAAAAAAAACCCAGTCCTAACAGATGCGAGTCACTTGACTAATATCTGCCTATGTTTCCCAAGAAACAACCCTAAAATTAGCTGGATACTGGCTAGATACCATCACTGATCTTGGTCTTGACCTCCAACAGAGGACAACCAAGCTAGGCCTGGGGGAATGATTCAAACTCCAGACAAGGTCATGTGTGAAGGTCAAGGGTCACTGCCACTGTAATCTCTTGCTCCCAGGGTAGTTTTCCCATTGAAGATTTTCAATACAATCTTGGATTCCATGCAGTATTTGGGGGATGGGTTCTCACATTAGGTTGATATATGGGTGTGTGGAACGGTTTTGGGGTATAATTTTGCCATTTTAGGTATATCGATGGGTGGGCTTTTGACACAGACCTAATGCGGCCAAATGGCAAAAAATTGGTGTTTTTTGGGGAAAATTGTCTTAAAAAGCAGCGCCCAATTTGGCCCAATTTGGTGTTATTGCGAAAAAATGGTATGGTGCAGGTTTTTTTTTTTTTGGCTTTTTTTAAGGTATAGAGAACAGTCCTTATCACAAAATCTGTGTGGCACACCCCTGTACAAAATTTTTTGAGACCCCCCTCCCCCTCCCCCCCCCCCACAATCTTTGATTCCATGCAGTATTTGGTGGCTTGCAGGTCAAGCTACAGCTGAGACATGTTGAAGTAACATTCCCAGAAATAATTGCCTGAATTAAGCAAGTGATTTGGAGAATTTGACAAGACCAGCCCTGGACTCTGGTCACAGACCCAGCCACAGACCCTGGGTGAACTTGGCATTGGGGAATCGCCCATAGGGATAGTTGATGTCAGGTGTAATGAGGGTGGTGTAAAACAGTTAGGGGCTATCAAGGATATTAGTAGAATACAAAGATGACATGCAGTGTGTGTATTCTAAATTGGTGGCAGGGGTTGGTTTGAACAAGATTTCTCAATGGCTGTGTTAATTATGTGATGGACAGGGTGTATCTTGAAATCAAACTTGACAAAAGTGACACAATTTGTCAGTATTATGAGTTAAGTTTTGAAATAATTTAGTTTACAGTTCAAAAATACTACAAAAGGTTTTAGCAATTTTGACTTAGACCCAGTCTAACTTAAAAAACACATTTTTAAAAACCTCAATCTCAAACCTCTTTTGTACATACTTACCTAACACTTTTAATCTTACCAGGTTGTCCTTTTAAAGGGCCTATATTTGTATACTATACTGTACTTAAGCCCAAGTCACTCAAATTTGTAAATAAAAAAAATCATAACAATACCCATTTATTTTGCTCAAACTAAGTCCCGCCCCTTTATTTCTATAAATTCTTACAATTGTGGAAACCGGACTTGATTTCGAAGGGATCCAATTACCCACTTCATTGATCCTGTCTGTCAATTATTTCAACTTTTTTACCCTTTTTCAATTTGCTTTTTCTCTTCTTTCTTTTTTTTTTTCACTGATTCTAAAGAAAGAAAATTGGGCAGGAGGGCTTGATGATTGTGTCAAAATCCATTCGGTAGTGACACAATATTAATGGTAGGGCTTGATGTATTTATTCTCATTTAGTGTCATATTACGCAGTTGTGTCCCCGTAGCTAGCAATTTATCCACAGCTTGGTAGCACATTCATCCCACCCGATGTCGCCCGCTGGAAAATTAAGCCGTGCATTGCTAGGTGACTGCATGGCTATACTACGGCAGGCTGTGCCTGGGCAAAGTGTGCCTAGCCTAGCCTAGCTTAGTTAAGCTTTGGTGTATAATGAGAAGTGCTTTATACGTGACTCCAGGGCATGGTAAGCAGGGACAAGTCTATGCTTATAATCACTTGCCTTGCGGAGTTTTGGATCAGACTTTTGGTGTGATATAGAAGAAAGAAAAGGGAAAAGAAGTCAAATTTAACAGGCAAATTTAGTGTAAAGATTAGCCCGGAGTAAAAGTATCTAATGTCCATATTACTGCGATGAGGATGTATAGTTGTATACAACAGTCATTCATGATCTGCTCTTACAACGTGTAAATGCCTCGGTACAGCCATGTAAATTGGAATAGCATTTGTAATATTGCCTTTGGAGCTTGGCTAAATTTATACGGGAATCGGGGTAAATTTCTCCATGATCTGCCTCGTCTTATTTCACAAAGCGATTTCTAGGCACGACTTTGCGGATTGATTAATATGAAGGTGAAAAGAATTGACTTAGAAATCATGGTGTTTTTTCTTCAAAATACAACCAGTGTAATTTTTGTTAATAGATAAACTAAAGTTATAAAAAGGTTGGATTACGCTTGATATGAATGCAGGCATCTAAAAAGGTCATCACCCAGGTCGGTATTTGAAATAGAAAGCATTGAAAATAAATAGTAAATTGATCGTTTAGTTTAGAATTAAAAATTTATTGTTTAAATGTCATTAAGGGATATAAGACCTATCACCTGGTAATAGAGTAGTGTATACCTTTCATTAAGATTTCAAACTTTCACAGTATTTTTCATCAGGTACTTTTTAAAACTTGTTCCCCTAATCCAGTGCGATTAACCTTACCGACAAGTTGGGCATCATTTATTTTAAATTGGAAGTTGGATAAACCATTCAGAGACTTGTTCAAATCATAAACATAGATCGTAGAAGATTATGTAGGGTCTACGATACATTGTAGACAGTACTTTCTGTCCAAGTACAAAGAGTAAGGATATACCAACTAATGATACACTCCCGGGGATACACTAAAACTCAAAGCCGAAGTTAAGTTTGCACCCCTGTGATTTTACAATAGAATGTAGGCCTAATGGTTTTGTAAACTTTTATTTTGGTTATGTTGAATTACAACTTACACAAGAACAACTCAAAACCACTCAGTAGGGAGATATATTCCATCTCTATGGAATTAAACAACACCTGTTAAACCTGACCTTTTGACCCGTATAAGGTCAAAGGTCATAGGACACCTGTGATGTTATATCTTTACCCCCTTCACTGTGACCCTGTAATATTCACCCTTATTGAAAGTCAATGCTGATTCTTAGTTTTCCATTGTGCTGTTTTCATAACTCATCAGCTCTCTAAGGGGTTTGTTACATACAACATATGCCCAGGGGGTAACAGGGTTCAGCTCCCGCTTCATGCATGGTGTAATCCACCAGGAATTTAGCTGGAAGCCCTTGGGAGCCAGCCAATTTGACCTCATGACCTCTGATAGTAGATAGGAATACAGGGGTCGCCGTTAGGGGTCACGGGACTACAGTATGGGTTGTGTGTGTGAGGTCATTGATCCGCTGGGAATGATCTTTCCAAATTGAGGATTTAGGATGTAAGCTTGCGGGGTTAACTGACTGATCCGAGAGGATTTACAGGGCTGTTTTTCTAGCTGAAAATGATATGGTTGCAAAGATGCCTTGAAAGCGTGTTTTGACTTGGAAATTTTAGTATCTGCTTCTGTCTTCCAAATTTGGGGTTTAAGCTTAAGAATTCTGTTATGAAAATGGTGGTTTATCAACTTGTGTATAATTGGTGGCACACATTTGGAAGGCAAACAAATTAAAATGAAAATGAAATTCCTCAAGTAAAAGTCTGTTTTGTGATGCTGAGTCCACAATCCTTAACTGCTAGCGCAATTTTAACATTGCTTTGTTATATTTGCGACATATGGCAAAGGAAAAATTGTTTGGTATATAGTTTAATTTAGGTATGCACAAGAAATGTAGTACATTCTTGAAACTAAAAAGAAACCCTACATTCTTAAAAGCGAAACAAATATCTCGCAAAACCGATATGGATTTTGATTTCTGTACAGAAGACGGATACGGCTCGGTGTTGTAAAAAGAAAAGAAGACAGACTTTTCAACAGGCTTGTTTAACATAAACACATTTAAGGGTTGGATAAAAGAATTTTTCGTCATCGATTTGTCAAAATCTTTATCTCGCACTTCTGTGTTAAAAGGAAATTACCTGACTACAAGTTGATACACCTGTGTTTCCATGGCAACAATATTCCCATGGAAACCATACCTGTCAAAAGTACACTATTTCCAATCATAGATCAATGTTCCTAGTGTTTTGACGGAGTGTATCGTTTTTATGAAATTGCGAGCTGCCGAAGATGATAACAAGCGATGTAAGAAAGAGCAAAGATTTCATTTAAATTGATGCCACACTATGTGGAGAACTAGGTCTTGAATTGAGTTAATCAAAGATGGTTTCTGTTAGCGACATAATTAGTTAATAAAAGATTGTGTCGTTTTCTTAATTAATTGCATATGATTATCAGGATTTTAATTTGAGCATGAAGAGGAAAAGTATCTGTCTATTTGAACTTGGAATATTTATGTGATTAAATGAACGTTTGGAAGATTTGGATTACATGAAGAAAATTTGGTTGGAATTTTAGGTTAACTTTTTTTAAAAGCTTAATTATACTCTTTTGTATGAATAATCATAATAATCAAACATAAAATTCATTATGGATTTGCCATTTGAGTCTAAAAGCTAACGGTGGTATTTGAAATTTTAAGAAGTGTACAGTCATGTTATTAATAGCACACCGAGATTTAAAATTTGGTTGAAAATTAGTCTCCAATTTGTAGCACAGTCTGAAACTATGTTTGATTCCAAATGTCAGTCTGGGAGATTATATGATCATACAGCCAATGAAATGAAGGCATCTTTCTGTTTTACAAAGAAATGTGCTGTGATGACTTTGACCTTGATATGATGTACTCAATCCAGAATGTGAAATTCTTTGTGGTTTTTTCTAATGATGACGCCTTTATTCCGGTAGGCGGTAAAACTTTTATCAGACTGCCTAATTTATCTTTTTATTATTCAGAAAAGATTTTTTGAAGTTCCTCAGTACCTTCCCTCTCTAGAGGTCAAATCAGTTATAATCACCTCTATATATCATTTCTCAAAGTTGTGATTGCCAAAAAAACAACAAGGGGTCCAGCTTATGAACTTTCTGGTATGTGTTAAATACTACAACACTTTTAGTCTATGTGATTGAATAGCTTCAATTCAAAAAACAAATGTAAGAAAGTGTGTTCTTTGTTAGTATGGCTATATTGTCTAAGAATTTTAGAAATTTGTAGACTTTGCCGTTATGTTGAAGAAAAATTTATATTAAAAACATAGGAATAAAGTGTTACAATGGTCCTCCATGGACCGTGGTGCATATATTACTTAACCCTTTCAATCCGATAGAACGCTTGAGCATTTCCAAAGGAGCTTACGAGAGAAGGGTTTAGGGGTTCCAATTTCGTATTGAGTGTAAATTAATTCAGTATGGGCTATACACACCTATATTGCAATTCAGGATCAAAAGGGTTAAAGCTTAAAAGAAACATAACATAAAAAGATGAAGTTTTGAACTTAAAACCATGGTCTTCCATCATGTCCATGCACCATGGTGTGTGTGTACTATTATTTGAGTTTCATATGTTCACTCCTTTTGCTTTCACAACTGTACAATTTGAAGAAACATGAAGAAAAAGAAGTATTGCAGGCGGAAGAACAATATTCCATACACCAAGATGCGTACTATCACTTGATTTTATATACGTTTCACTTCTTTATCAACTTTTTCGACCCTTTAAAAATCGAAGTAACATTCAGAGACTGAAGTATTGCACTTGGAAGTACGGTCTTTCATGCACCATGGTGCGTACTGCTACTTGAGTTTGAATGTTTTTCACTTCTTTATAAGCTGTAGCAACTCTTTCAAGAAGGAAGAAAAATAAAGAGACTGAAATATTGCACTTGGAAGTACGGTCTTTCATGCACCATGCATGGGAGAATTTGGCTGGAAGAGCTTCAATATGATTGAGTGCACAGCGTAGATCTTAGAACTATCGGAAGCAATTCAAGGAGTTGGGTATAACTTCCTATGTAGTGGCTTATAAGGAAGTAATCAGAGTACTAACAACTTGCTGAACTTCAGTTATTGTTTTGAGGGTTAAGTTACTACTGAAATGAACTTGGTTTTGATTGAAAGAAGTCATTCAAACGCAATTAATCAGGATATATCAAGATATCAAAAAAACATTAAAGAGTTTGAATGTTTTTCACTTCTTTATAAGCTGTAGAACTCTTTCAAGAAGGAAGAAAAATAAAGAGACTGAAGTTTTGCACTTGGAAGTATGGTCTTGCATGCACCATGCATGGAAGAATTTGGCTGGAAGAGCTTCAATATGATTGAGTGCACGGCATAGATCTTAGAACTATCAGAAGCAATTCAAGGAGTTGGGTATAACTTCCTATGTAGTGGCTTATAAGGAAGTAATCAGAGTATTAACAACTTGCTGAACTTTAGTTATTGTTTTGAGGGTTAAGTTACAACTGAAATGAACTTGGTTTTGATTGGAGGAAGTCATTCAAATGCAATTAATCAGGATGTATCAAGATATCAAAGAACATGGATTAAAGAGTTTGAACTTGTTTTGAGTGGTACTTCAACTGTGTTTCATACATATTCACATTCTTGAAATAAATTAGATCTGTGGTGTTTTTCCAAGTTGTGACTTTATACTTTCTAGAATTAAATTTAGATATGTAATGATACCTTTTTCCAAGTTTTACTGTTTAGATTATTCTCATAAATTTTGATTTGTGAACTCAAAACTAATGTTTATATTTTTCTCTTTTTTTCTTCCATGTTACCATCTTGGCATCTCCTTCATGTATTGGGCTATAGGTAAGTAAAAAACATCTTTTTAAAATGTCATCACCTTTTTAGAAAAAAGGAATCTTTAATATTTTGTAAGTCATATCTGCGGAAATTGTATGTGTCCACGTTTTGGATAAAATTTAAATCATCTTTGCTGTTTTGTGACTATGCATCAGCTGATATAAAAAAAATGTGATGTACAATCTATGAGAATTTTACAAGTCCAGGTTTTGGACAGAATTTAAATCATGAACAATCAAATTTCCTGAAATGTGTAAAAATGTCATTCAAACAGAGCAGTTTCCTATTATTTTGTACTTGGTTTAATTTCCTGAAAATACAAATATTTTGAGTAAATTTCCTGAATTCAGGAAATTTTCTTGAAAAGTTACATCCCTGAATCATCAATTGACATTTTGGGACCACTGCATGCATCATAAAGAAAAAATCTTGGTGGTATAAAAAAAGTGATGTACAATCTCTGAGAATTTTACAAGTCCAGGTTTTGGACAGAATTTAAATCATGACATTTTGGGACCACTGCACGCATCATAAAGAAAAAAATCTTGGTGGTATAAAAAAAGTGATGTACAATCTCTGAGAATTTTACGAGTCCAGGTTTCGGACAGAATTTAAATCATGACATTTTGGGACCACTGCACGCATCATAAAGAAAAAAAATCTTGGTGGTAATTTGATCGTTGCATCATGGAATCAATTGCCCGTGACAGATAAAAATGGCTCAGGTTGAAATGACCATCTGAGGCCATCAGCCAGTAAGGAGGTCATTTGGGGATGCGAGTAAACAAACTCATAGGTCATCTAGGGACAGCTTTGTTGACTTTGTGCTGAATGGTCAGCAGTGACCAGCTATATGGTGTGGATCGGGAATCTGTTGGCTCTATTCTCTCATTTACTGGCATATATTATATAGCAGGGCTGTGAGAATTCCGTTTTTTTATCTGAATTTAGATTTTTCCATTTGAATTGTTAAGAAATTTTCTGCACTTTCACTGTATGGTTAAAGGAAATTCCATGATTTCAGACTTAGCTGGTTATTTTTAGATTCACATCTTTGTGTAGGTTGTTCTGCAAAATTTATAATTTTTCAAAAAAGTTTTGGGGTCAGGGGAGGGGTGTGGTTATTATTGCTCCCAAATTGTTGGCATCATTAATTTGCAATTTGTTTATAAATTAATCAACAAAATTAATGATTTAGCAATAAATTCAAAAGAAAATAGAAATTATGAATTTGAGATTAGTAAATTTGAATTTCATATGACGAGTTTTTGTTATTGAATTTTGTTGTGTTCAATAGCAAAGTCACACTCACTTTGTTATTCTAAAATGAATTAAATGTTTTGCCATATTTTAGTATTGTTTACTATTAACAAAAACTTTTTACAACTTTGAAAATTTTAATTTGTTCATAATGACCATGATCTTGAATAAGTGACAGTCAAATTTGTTTTTATATTCAGATTTTTCTGAATTTAGGTTAATACTCAAGTTTTGTTGTACGGATGTTTTGATTACATAAAAGATTCAATATCTGTAATTGCATTCCACTCCAATTTGGTGGTGAAATTTTGTAAGAAAAAAGTGTACTTGAATTTGTATATTTTATTTATGACATTAATCAGTACTTTTTGTTCACTTAAACTCAACTGTGCTCTGAATGCATTTCACCCATTTTCAAATTACTCTCATTGCTAATGGGGTCGATAAATTACAGATTTCGTTCAATTCTACAATAGACGGGTACATTTGCACGGTATATCAATAGCTAGTCTCTATGCGCAGGATTCTCCGATCACATCTCAAGTATTTGTCAATAAGATAAGTCTTATTTACAGTGCCTCTGTCAATTAGCCTTTGGACACTTCTAAGTTTGCTATGTAAACAACTTAGGCTACTAGTCTGAATCCTTCAGAATGTTTACTTTGTGCATTGAGAGTGGCTTGGGTTGCACCACATTTTATTAGTTCATTTAGGCTCATTTACAATCAAGATGAATGCAATCGTTCAATTTGCGATGTAAATTGATGCAAACCGGATCTTTAAGTATGCGTGATTGGCGTTTTCTTACCAATTTTAGATTTGAAATCTTTGACATGGCTTTAGAATTCATCTATATCACATTCCGGGTACTTGAATTTTGATTATTCAATAATAAAATCAAAACTTAATTCTAATATTGGTTGTACAAATAGATATGACAATAAGTGGCAGTAAAATTCATTAGAGTTAATTTGTGTCTCAAGATTTGAAGTTTTAAGGTATACTTTGATCAACATAGGCAGGAATAATGAGGCTCTTCTTCATCCACAAGAAAGCATAATCCCAGTTACACGCGCGCCGTAGATAATAATGAGCGAATCACACGTGCAACGTGCCCTGCGTCTCCTGCAATTGCACTGTGTCCTGCAATTGCGCTGTGTCCAGCCTGTATCAATTCACGATTGGAAGAGGCCCGCCTATTTGGTGTTGATCAAAGTATAAATACTGGCAATATTTTACTGATGTGATATAAAAACGTTCATTGATGGCACAAAAGAAGAGGCCGGGGATGGGAGAGACTTTAACCCATCTTCCAAATTAGATCCAAAACAGA
>JXSR01S035636.1:71529-88400 GCA_000969725.1 Ophiothrix spiculata
GAGCAAGATATCACAGTTTATGAGTATCTAAAAATTATTCTCTAATTATTTCTCAATTTTGAGTTACACAGCCGTGAATTTGAATAACGCTTTTATTGGTCCACCATGTATTTAATTGTGATTTTTGACCTATAGTATATATAGTAAGGCTTGGCGTCTAAAGGCATTCGCTCGCCCGAGTGAGATTCGCTCACCCTACCAAGGAAACTTTGCTCCAACGGGAAGCAACATTTGCTACACTTCAGATTGAATTGAAGCGAAGATTGCTCTTAATATTCTTGGGTTTGTTTATTCAATAATTATACCACTACGACATACGCGAGTGACATTCGCTTTCATCCAAGGGTTTAGCAAGGATTTGAAAGTAGGGCGTCCAAATCCAACGTCTCCGAACAGGCCGACTTCAATCAAGACATCATGACGTCAGAATAATTAATATACATATTTGAAAAAGGTAGACGATGATTAAGTTCTCGCTAGTTTGTAAACAACATGTTGACCTCCGGCAAACGAACAAAGATACAATGCGGTATGAAGTCCATTATGAAGTTCACAAAGTACAATGATTTATCAGATTTTGTGATAATCATGATTATTGAAGATAGGTTTTAACATTCAACATCAAATTTCATACGGTAAAAAGTACTTTTGGACGCCTTGTTTGACAGCCTTTGCAATTTCCAGGGCATCCATTTTCTTGATCAGGCGTTCAAATGACGGCTTGATGGCTCTCTGGCTAAACCCTTGCTTTCATCAATTGAAACGATGTTCGCTCAATGAGAGCGACATTGGCTCTCTGTTTTAGCGAATAAGTCAGAGTCAGCAAATGTCACTCGGCCGAACGTATGTCTTTGGATGCCAAGCCTAACCTAAAAGTTCAGTTATAATCCAGACAATTGTTACAAGACTCAAAAAAATGAAAGGAGTTCTGAATTTTAGTGTAGGCTTTACACCAAAAAATGACAGTTATCTATGAAACACTTTTTGACACACATTCTTGTAAACATCTAATCATGTTTGGTAAGTAAATCCACTGCTGAAAGTGTTAAGCAATAAGTACAATATTCTCCAAGATATGATCATTTCTACCAGCCACACCCAGTTCAAGGAGCATGGTCTGATTGCTTTACTCTTTTTCAAGCTTTTTTAGATTTTGATACCAAAATATTGCTCGTTTTTCTTTCTCACAATTCTTGTGAAATTTTGCAGCTGAGTTATGTTCCATTTTGGAGATAATATATGAAAATGCGTCTAATTATGGTAACCGTGATTAAATTTACACAGTAAGATAAACACAGCTCTTGAAATACAAAAATTGTTGATAAAATCAAAACGGTTTGACTGATTCAGCTGAAATTAGAATCTTAAACCTCTTTAGTGGTGATCTTTTATATGGCCCTAAAAACAAAAAATTGAAAAATCGGACATGCTCCTTTAACCTTTTTCAGTCGTATGACGTATGGTATACGTCATAAATTACTGTCAGCTCAGGCGTATGACGTATACCATACGCCATAACTAACAGTGAACCATAACTGAACTCACTGCCTCTGACCTTCAAAAGCACTATCCCAGGCAAATTGTATAGTGCAAACAGGTGTGTTATGCTGAAGTCTCATTGAATTATGTAGAATATGTTTAAGGATGATTTGAATTTACTTTCAAGGTCAGTTTAGAGGTAAAATGCCTTCGGCCTGCGGCGGGGAAAATGGCCCGACTAGAAAGGGTTAACAAATTTGCTAATTTTAAAAAAACCCAGAATATTTAAACTTTCTTTGAAATTTTGAAATTTTATCCATGGATTAGGGTGTGAGCTTTTGCTAAAATTGGCAAAATCCTAGTGTAGGGCATTAAAATAATCAGAATCCTACTAGCCCTATAAACCTTTAAAGTATGCAGTAAGCAATCTGACTCTGTTACGAGATCCATAGCATGTCCTTTGTATTCTACAACATTGTGAATGGATGGGTTTTGCATTGTGTAAGAGTAATAATTGATTAGGATTGATTAAGACCAAATCACTGCGTATTAATATTTTTTGTACATGAATCATTCATGATTTTGTTATTATTTGGAGCTAAATGTGTTCGCCATTTACCTTTCAGATATAACAGATGACCCATATATCATGAGTGAATCAGACCCATCAAAATGTCAGGCAATGGAAAGCGCCCTCTGGGAACTAGAAACATTGAAGTCTCATTATTACCCAGGCATTGCTACCGCAGCACGTCTTATCGACAGACCGTTCCCTAAGTTAGAGTTTGACATCTCGGAAAAGTTGGAAATAACAACGGAAGAGGTGAGCATAGTTTGGGTCATTTGGGTGGTTTTTTAACTGTGAGGAAATCTACACTTGCGCTCAAAAGTATTTCCACACAAAAACTTTTATTCAGCCATATTTCACAAGGCGTTTATAAGGAAACTATCTGGAAACTTATGTTGGTTTTGGTCAGATCTGATAGGTAATCTAGTTAAGTGTAAAATGGAGAGAGAATGTTTTGAATCAAAACACAAAATGATCCTTTACCACCCCTCAATTTACAAAAATAGGGCTGTGGTTAAAGTGGAATGGTCCCTGGCGTTATATGACATCTTAAAAGGTTTTAAGAGGTTTTAAAGATGTCATATACAGTCACAAACAACTCCACATTCATCATAGCCATATTTTTATGCCTCCGCCAGAGGCATTATGTTTTCTGGTTGTCCGTCCGTCTGTCCGTCCGGGCTCATTTCTCGGAACTGGTGTGGCGTTTAGCGATGCAAGTTAGTGGAGTGGTGGTCAGGGTGGCTAGTAACTTTATCTGAATGTTTTGGCGCAAATTATGCAAATTTAGTCGTTTTTTAAGCAGAAAATATGCGATTTTTTGTCCGTCCGTCCGTCTGGGCTCGTTTCTCAGAACTGGTGAGGCGTAGAGCGATGCAAGTCGGTGGACTGGTGGTAAGGGTGGCTAGTAATTTTCTCTGAAAGTTTTGGAGCAAAATATGCAAATTTAGTTGGTTTTTAAGCAGAAAATATGTGATTTTTTGTGATTTTAGGGACTTAAAAATTTTCTGAAAGGGGTATTTGCTAAAACTCCACCCCTTCAAAATTTTATCCCCACCTAATTTTGATTGGCGCATCACATATACGAAAATCGGCTCGATCGGCCATATAATTAACGAATACGATGCGTTTTAAGATGGCGCTCTTACATGTAATCCTATAGAATCTCATAGATAAACTTGGCCATATCTCCTAAACGAAGGAGAATTTCATTTTACGCGTATCTCTGAAACCGCATGCCCTAGGTTAATGATATTTGGTGACTGGGTAGACCCGGAGCCAAACTCGATCCAGCAACAATTTCGGAGCAAAATATGCTAATTAAGTATCTAATTTGCATAATTTATGCATAAAATGTAGCATAATTTATGCGTAAAATGCTTTAAATGGGATATTTTACAAACCGTGCACCCTACATTCATGAAATTAAAGGGTAGGTGCGGATAGAGCTGCGCTTATGCCAGCTGCAATTTGAGCGCAAAATATGCTAATTAAGTATCTAATTTGCATAATTTATGCATAAAATGGTTTAAATGGCTTATTTTACAAACCGTCCACCTTACATTCATGAAATTTGGTGGGTAGGTTGGGATAGAGCTGCGCTTGTGCCAGCTGCAATTTTAGCGCAAAATATGCTTATTAAGTACCTAATTTGCATAATTTATGCATAAAATGTTGCTTATTTTTCAACTTTGTCCGATTTCAAAGGTTAAGGTCTCAAAATGTTCGTCTTGGACCAGCGATCAAAAGTGTCAATGGAGACCCCATCGTCCGACCTTAAACTGGGGGTCAAAGGTCAAAAGAAAGGTCAGATTTTCAACTTTGTCCAATTTCAAAGGTTTGGGTCAAATGTCAAAAGAAAGGTCAAATTCTCAACTTAGTCCGATTACAAAGGTGGAAGGCGGAGGCATCGTGATCGACACCGCGCGGCCCGAGAACGCCTATTCTAGTTGTAAACTGGGGTCGTTGAAGGATCATTTTGTGATTTGCTTCCAAGTATTCTCTTGGCGCAGTCAAGCGTGACCAGGACATTTAATTGCCTGCTTGTCACTCTGTTACATATACACATCATATATGACCACTCAACTTAAGCGATGAAGTGACCTTGACCTAGGCATTGTCAAATCAAATTTGACCTAAAAATCAACCCATTTGTGTTGTTGCCCCCTACCCGTACGTGAGAGGGTTGATCCCATTCGGAGCTCAGTTTCACATTCAACTAGATTACCTATCAGATCTGACAAACGTTTTCAGATACTTTCCTCATAAACGCCTTTTGAGATATGGCTGAATAAAGTTTTGGTGCGGAAATACTTTCGAGCACGAGTGTATCTCTACAAAAGCTAACTTATACCCCGTCTACACTGGGCAAAAGTCTTAATTGATTTAATTTTTTTCCAATGGCGACTTTGGGTTAGAATAAATTAATTCGACTTGTAGGTGTTTACAATGCAGCGAATCTGAAGCGGATTTTGAAGTCGCTTTCAGAAAAATTAATTACGTGTTTACTCCACCATACATCAGCGTCCATTTACATCGCACAACTGCAACTGGCACTGTGATTGCATGTCACACGCGTGGCACGTGCAGCGGTATAATGGCGCGCGTGGTAGTGAAATGATTTGAAATTTGCATAGATACTGAACACGAAATCAATTACGACTTACGTTTACACTGCTAAAAGTCGTCCACCAATACAACTTATTCAATTTCATTTGAAACGAAGATGCTTTTAGTCATCTTTCAAATTTGACTTTTTGAATTCATCCTAATGCAACTTGTACCTGTTTACACTCATCTAAAAAGTGAAATCGATGACGACCTAAGTGAATTTGATGACTCCTTTTGCCTAGTGTAAATAGGGTATTAGATACACACTCTGATCCAGATCTCCGGTGATGATTGTCTTTAGTAGATTTATTTTAAAACTCTTCAAAATGAAATAATTGACAAAATGTCCTCACCTTATGAGCTTTAAATTGTGTCCAAAGATATTTGCTCATCCTAAAGACATTCGCTTGCAACATATGCTTGGATTTAATTGCTTAAATTGTAAACGAATGACTTGTACTATGCTCAGATATTGTTTATTGCAATATGGCAGCATTTCTCTTCAGTTTAAGGGAAGTGTTCATGGTAGGAGTTAAAAGTGTGAATGAATGTTTCTCGGATGAGTGAATGTCTTTGGATGGGACCAAAACTTCAGCATAACATATAACATATCATATCCGATTTGTGAAATAAGGCCCTACGTTCAAAAACATTGGCTCACACTTGGCATGCCTACTGACCCAAGAATATTGTTTTGTACTCAGGGACAGAAATCTAGTTTTTTTAGCGATCTATCAGTCTCACCAGTATATGTTTCTGTGCAATGGCCCCTAAGTGTCCTGCTTGAACACTGTAAGTGATGAATATGACCAGCATTGTCCCTTTTCTCCGTTTTGTAACTATATTAAACTAGCTACCTTGTTGCAAGGGAATGATTGGAAGTGAAAGTGGACATTTTAGAATTGCACACACTGCATTTGTATGTTTATTTTGCTAAAAGGTTTTAGCCATGATTCCAAATGGATATGAAAATTCATAAAAAACTTTCTTGAATCTTGCAAGGAAAGGCATGATAGAATCAAAACAAACAAACAAAACTTATATTTTGTTCTTAAAAAGATAATTTCCGCCCAAATTGTTCCGTAGCAAATTGTTGACAGTGTTTCTCTTTTCCCAAATTTTCAGTTTCAGAACATGTGTCTGTTGTTTTAAAGTGACTTTATAGTTTAGAATTGTGAAATACATCCAAAAGCATGATATCTTTACAAAAATTGGTTTGGTAGATGCAAAACAGTTTTAATTTTGGAAATTTAACAATTTATTTCTAGAAACACTATCACTGAATATCTCATTTGCTGGCGAATAACTTATTGTATTCTCTAATTTTTGCGTATATCTTCACAAAGATAGAGAATATATCTGAACTACTGGCAGACTGTACTGATATTTGTAAATTCTTTTTATACATATCAGAATGGGGTATGTTCCATTGCAAGTCTATTTTGAAAAGCACAATGGTGGCTAATGCCTTTAAGTTTGTTTACATGATAAATTTGCTTAACAAAGGTTTGTTCAATCAAATCAAATTATAATGGGACTGTAAAATTTAAAAAGGGTAGATAGTAGGGCTTATTTGAAATTAAAAGAGACAAACACAAGGGGGTATCAAAAAGTTCAAAGCTCACCCAGAAGAAATACAGTCAGGAACACAATTTTATTATGTAATTCTGTAGGCATCTTAGGCAATGTAACACAATTCCCCACTTAAAACTGACTGTCCACAGACCAACATAATTTGAAGCGTATCTTCTTTTGGAAAAATTAACTGTGTATTCCACTGAAAATCAGCATTTAAAGGTCAGCCATGTTTTATTACGCCATTTTGGCATTATTTGTTGACTGATTTTCATAATTTTGGTATCAATAGAGACAAGAGACCGTAACTTATACTACGGTATCAAACAATTAAACTTGAAGGGTGTCATCATATGTGATGAATCATCTCGGGGGACTTTGCGACAGAATACTTTTTGAGAAAATGGCGAAAATAGGCGGCAAAAAATAAAGAAAAAAATATGAATTTCCAACAGATTTTCTGTTGTAAAATGTGATTGCCTTGATCAATTTCAACAAGATAGGTGTCATCTTAAAGCTTAGAAAATGCTTTAAAAGATGAAATGATAAAATCAAAATTGATATCATATGCAAGGTTCCCCCTTTCGGGGTGAGCCATCACATATATTTATTGGTGGTCTGAGATTTAATCACACTGCATATCTCAATTTCCTACATGCAGTTTATGTGGTTATAGCAGGGTAAAGCAAAATGCCGATGAAATAATTTTCGAACAATTATGTACACAAGGAATAGGTATCATTTTGATTAAATTTCATCAATATAGGTCTTTTCTTTCTGGATAATCTTTAAAACATTTTGGTAAACCCTCGTACAGATAAAAACTTTGTATGCCTAATGGTAAAAGAATAAAAGTAAAATATGACAGGAAAAGCATAAAATAAGAATCACTTTAAGAAACTGAATTTGGTTTGTTTCCTCTTTGTGGTGAATTTGGTGTGTTTCCTCTTTGTATTACAGTTAATCACCAAAGAAGTGAAGAAAAAACAGAAGACAGTGCCACTGGAATACGTCACTCCCAAAGGACTCTTTGATGGGGCTGGTTTTAAGGACACTTACTGGGAGATTTCATGAGGGAGGTATCCTATCTAGAATGACTTTAATTTTAAGGCCAAGTAAAATAATATGTTTGTTTCCGGTAACCCTTCCTTCCCCAAAAATGCACCCGAAAAATGCAAATTTTATCACTTTTCTGAATTTTTATTTTTACACCGCCCGGTTTTCCCTTTGTACATGTACAGAGATTGCCTCCTTACGTCAGTCATTTTGTGAACTGATCATGTAATCAGATTCCTGAGAATGTACACAGTGAGATCAAAGTCTACTTAAATAAAGGGGCATTGGACAAGTTCAGCATCATCCCCAAACATTTCCCCATGCATTTTGAGTTTTTTGCATCATTTGAGGTATTAGCGGTAATAATGACAGTATGCAAAGTTTCATAGTCAAATTCAAACCCTTTATATCAAAATATTTAGATATTCTTTTATTTCTAAATATCGTTGTCGACAACGATAAATACTGCCCTCTATAATTAAATTTAAAGAATTGGCCTTTTCAGGAGATCTAATGTAAACTACAAACTTCTTTTGATTTATCTGCAATCTATGGTGTAAAAGGAATGTTTCTAAATATCGTTGTCGACAACGATAAATACTGCCCTCTATAATTAAATTTAAAAAATTGGCCTTTTCAGGAGATCTAATGTAAACTACAAACTTCTTTTGATTTATCTGCAATCTATGGTGTAAAAGGAATGTTTTACAAACGAATCTTTGGTTCTTTCTTGACATATAGCATCAATTAATACGTTTAAAGAATAGCCTCATACCCAACTTGTCCCAAGATCAACAAACAAAATAAAATTAAAATTTCTGACTTTTCTGAAGGTTTTTATCAAAATTCTCCCGATATTTAGTAATTGACTGTTACTTTCTAGCATATGAAGTGTAAATCATCCACAAATAAAATTTTGAATTTTTGTCCAATGCCCCTTTAAAGAAATTTGAAATTAATATTTTCAACAGAGCTAATTATATCTTTCATCCAAAATTGTCTTGAAAAGTGCATATGTGATGTTTTTGTAAGCAATTTAATTTTTTGATAAAATATTTTCCCTTCCATCCATCCCAATATTTTGAAAGCATAAATGTTTTTATTAAAATAAAATTTGTTCCCTTCCTTCCTTCTCCATGTTTTCAAAGCATATTACCGGAAACAAATAATCAACTTTACTTGGCCTAATGATACTTTCTGTTGGTTTTAATGTAACTATATGTGAGTATAAAACAACAACATCTCACAAATTTCACTTGTATTTGTCAAAATGAATATGACACTGGGAGTTTTCATAAAGGAGATATCCTGTCAGAATTGATCTTAGTGACACTAGCTTATTTGGAGATTTCATAAGGCAGATATCATGTCTAGAATTAATGGCATGGTGGACTTTGCCACAATTCTGTGATATGCTTGCATTGTACACAATGGACTGTAGTCAAAGTATTTGTGGTAAGGAGAACTAGTACTGTTATCGATTGCCGGAAGTATTGATTATCGATCAACATGTCGATACACAAAATAATAGTATCGATACTAAAGGCGGAGTCAAAAAAAACACCCTACATGCTTGAAATAAGAAAAAGGGCCGACATGCACTTTTAATACATGGAAAGCTTTCTCCGCAACGATTGAAGACACATTTTCAAAGCTTGATTCATGTCTAAGTTTCCGCATTTCTGTCAATCTTACTCTACCCATATTTCAATGCACCAAAGACTGACACACTCAGGAATTATTCGACAATGTTTTGTAGTGATTATTTAGTTAGAAAAAACAACAACATAAAATGTCAGAAAGTTAAGCTCAATTTTCACTATTAAATGTTTTTCAAGCTTACACTTGTTACTGGTAACCCAAGCCTGTATATCAAACTGTGTGATTATCGATAATGTTGTCCACATGTCGGATATTTGTCTCTCGACATATCGATACTCAAAAAGCCTATCGATAACAGCACTAAGGAGAACCAGAGTTCAAAGAGGTGCTACAAGCTTGCAGTCTATATAAACCTTGAAGTATGCAACAAGCTATCAGACTCTGTTACGAGATCCATGGCATATCCCTTGTATTCTACAACATTGTGAACCGATGGTTTTGTGTTGTGTAAGAGGCTGGTAAAAAATGATTAGGATTGATCAAGACAAAATCACTGCGTATTAATATTTTTGTACTTGAATCGTTCATGATTTTGGTAGTATTTTGGTCTAATTTTGTTGCTACCACATGGACAAATCTTCACAATAAGTGTATTTGAATATTCAGATATGTTGTTATGATTAGAAAAATACGGACTAATTTATTTCATTTATGGTCATTTTGGTTTTTGTGCGTTAATCGGCTGCTTGTTGCATACTTCAAAATTTATAGAGTATAGCCCTAGAGTTAGAGCTAGTTAGAGAGGAGATCCCAGGCTCACCACAATTTTTATTCAGGAATGGGGATCAAATTGGCGGTTGACGATGCACCGTATCAAAACCCACAAAATTTTAAAGTTTTCGGCATCACATGCAGACCTGAACCTTTTCAGCGTTTCAGCTGATTTCAGCTCTTTTTATTCCACCTTTTCAGCTCTTTTCTTGATTAATCAGCCTAATTTAAGCTCTTTGAAGCAAATTGCAATGGTTTTGGGTTTTTTTTATGCCTCCACCAGAGGCATTATGTTTTCTGGTTGTCCGTCCGTCCGGGCTCGTTTCTCGGAACTGGTGAGGCGTATAGCGATGCAAGTGGGTGGAGTGGTGGTAAGGGTGACTAGTAATTTTCTCTGAAAGTTTTTGCGCAAAATATGCAAATTCAGTCGCTTTTTAGGCAGAAAATATGCTGGACTTGGGCTGAAATCCATTCGGGGGTAAATGTTAACCCCACCCCTTCAAAATGTTAACCCCACCTTATTTTGAATTGTGCATCACATATCCGAAAATCGGCCCGATCGGCCGTTTAATTAACGAATATGATATGTTTTAAGATGGCGCTCTTACATGTAATCCTATTGAATCTGGAATGAGAATTATGGCCATATCTCTTAAACGGAGCATAATTTTATTTTAAGCGTATCTCGGAAACCGCATGCCCTACGTTAATGATATTTGGCAACTGTGTAGACCCGGAGCCGAACTGAATCCAGCAACAATTTTGGAGCAAAATTTGCTAATTAAGTACCTAATTTGTATAATTTATGCATAAAATGGTTTAAATGGCATATTTTACAAACCGTGCTCCCTACATTCATGAAATTTGGTGGGTAGGCGAGAATAGAGCTGCGCTTGTGCCAGCTGCAATTTGAGCGCAAAATATGCTAATTAAGTACCTAATTTGCATAATTTATGCATAAAATGTTGCATATTTTTCAACTTTGTCCGATTTCAAAGGTTAAGGTCTCAAAATGTTCGTCTTGGACCAGCGATCAAAAGTGTCAATGGTGACCCAATCGTCCGACCTTAAACTGGGGGTCAAAAGAAAGGTCAAATTTTCAACTTTGTCCTATTTCAAAGATTTAGGTGTCAAATTGTTCGTCTTTGACCAGAGATTAAAAGTGTCAATGATGACCCCGTCGTCCGACCTTTCCGTTGGGGTCAAATTTTCAACTTTGTCTGATTCCAACGATTAAGGTGTCAAATTGTACGTCTTGGACCAGCGATCAATAGTTGCAGTGGTGACCCCGTCGTCGTTGGGGTCAAATTTTCAACTTTGTCCAATTTCAAAGATTGCGGTGTCCTTGGACCAAAGGTTAAAATTGTTTGTTTTGGGTCAAAGGTCAAATTCTCAACTTAGTGCGATTACAAAGGTGGAAGGCGGAGGCATCGTGATCGACACTCTGTGTCGAGAACTGCGTATTCTAGTTTTTGATGATTCAGTTTCAGGTCTGCACATGATAATTATAGGATATAAACTGATTCTGATATTACAGCATTCGTATGATTGCTTGCTGCAAAAGCATGGGACAATGGACGGCATGTGATTTTTAACCAGTCACTTTTTTCTTGGGCGGACATTTTATTTTGAATCGCCCGAGTCATAATATGAAATATGTATAGAATGATGAAACTATCTAATAACTGTACCAAAATTTTAGAACATGAAAAATATGCCTTTTGAAGATACACCACCTTTTGTAAAATTACATTTTAAGGGAGGTTGGAGCCTCATGATTTCTGAAAACTAATGAAGTGAACTATATAAAAGTATATATCTTTAGAAAGGGAATTTCACAAGGAATCTATTTATAGCATCAGATTCTTGCCAACATGTTTTGAAGAAGCCTAGGAAAAATATTATTCAGCCAAAATGTTCCCTAATTAATGTTTTAAGTCATCTATATCGATGGTTCTAGGAAACATTTCTCAATTTTTTGTTTAATCCCCTAGTTTTGACAACTTTGGTCTGAATAGGCCCAACATTTTTTTTTTCTTCAAAAAATCATGATTTTGCGACATTATTTGGCAATTTTTGGCCATTTTTGTGAAAACTAAGAAGTCAATGAGCAAATTATATATTATTAAAGGCATTATATACCTGATATATAGATTCCTGTACTCTGATTGGTTAAAAGTGAGGGCTTGGATTTAACTAGGCCTGGGGCATATTTTTCACTAGACCCGCTCAGCATATTTTGCGCCGCCGGTGTAACACGACTATATGAGGCCGACTATATTGACCATGGGGTGTTTGAAGTGCAAAAATTGTTCTTTTAACCAACCAGATGACAAAAAATCTATATATTCGGTATATAAAACGAAATATTGACTGCTTTTTCTTCGGGGCATGGTTAAAATTATTTCATTCGGTGATTTCAAAACCACGAATATGCTCTCAACTTTGCTTCGGGCAGATCACCTCGGGAAAATAATTTAAGCCATGCCCCTCAAAGCAGTCAATATTTGTATACTATTATAGCCCTCTATTGTTAACCATTTATAGACCTAGTTTTACCTCTAGCCCCCCCAAAATACAATTTTTCAATTCGATTGAACTTATAGGATACTTCATGCACAGAGCTACCTTTTCATGGTGGTTTCGTTTTATGACTTGGGATATTTTTATTAAATGTCCTATATATATTTACATGCTTAAGGGGCATTTGACAAGTTCAACATCATCACCAAATTTCCCGAAGCATTTTGAGATTTTTGCATCATTTGAATTGTTAGTGGCAATAATGACTGCATGCAAAATTTCATTGTCAAATTCAAACCCTATATATATATCATAATATTTAGGGATTTTTTTATTTTTAATTATCGTTGTCGACAATGATAAATAATGCCCTCTATAGTTGAATTTTAAAATCGGCCTTTTCAGGAGATCTAATGCAAACTCCAAATTTCTTTTAATTTATCTGCAGTCTATGATGTGAAAGAAATGTTTCACAAACAAATCTTTGGCTCTTTCTTGCTATATAGCATCAATAATTACGTTTATATAATAGCCTCATACCCAAGATCAACAAACAAAACAAAATTCAATTTTTTAAAACTTTTCTGAAGGTTTTGATCAAAATTTCCCTGATATCTGGTAAATGAAGTTAATCATCCACAAATTATATTTCAAAATTGTGTCCATTGCCCATTTAAACAAGGGTGCCATAAGCACCATTTACAAAAAACAAACAATATCAAGTTAGGCTGGTATGGTAACAGGATAGTCTTTATTAAAATATCACCTTGAAATCCAAAATGTCGCAGAAGACTTTTTCACTGATTTTAATTTTTCTTGTCTATGAATTGCATTATTTTACAAAAATATGGTCATGGCTTTGTATTTCTGGAATATTGTTTCAAATTAAATGGTGTTCAAAAAAAGTATTGAAAACAACATTTTAGAAACAAAATATGTAATAGGAGGAAATATGTGATTAGGTCTAATTCCCCTGGGGGTCACTCAAGTATAATGCTTAGCATGACCAAGAAAAAGGTGAATTAGGGTTGTTTTTGAGGACAGAAGGGTGAATCAGGTGACACCGTTTAGAGTATCAAAAGCAGCCATTTTCAAGAAATTGGGTACTTTTTCAAAACCTTGTGTTAAAACTGTACAGTTAAATCCCCATTTAGGGCGTGAATAGTGGAACAGGGTATATTTTGGCTTATTTTAGCTCCAGAAAAAAATCACCCTTTAGGTGGTGTTTTGAAAAACTGTGGTCATGCTATGCCTGCAGCATTATACTTTTAAGTATAATGCTGCAGTATAAAGTGACCCTTCCCGCCGGGTCTAATTCCATCTAATCGCATTGTTCCTATTCAACCGAGCAATGTATTTCACATAACAGAAGAGTTTATTTGGGATCAATTTCACACATTCGACCATAAAAAGTTATTCACTAAAACTATAAATAATGTTATTGGGTGCTTCTTCGTTAAGTGTCTATTTTGGTGTCCCGCTACTTTAACGCACAATAAATTTTAAAAAATACAATTCTGAAATATTTATTTTGTAGTTTTGTCTTGATAAATATGATCTTTATTATAAAAAATCATAAAAACCTTGATAAACAAAGTTAAAGGTAGTTATTTTTCCTCATGTTTGATGCAAACCCCCCGAAAACCCTATGTCCCTATGGTTACGCTTAAAATTACAATTGTCATTATTTATTTGGTAGTGAAATCTTTCTTTTTGGAAATACTCTTGATCACTAAGTATTTACTAGTATAACATATCCTATCTATCAAATAATGCCATAATGTATCAATTGAATCCTAAATTTTACCATTTTTGTTCAAAAAATCCTGTCCCTGTATTTGAGTCATTTCCGTAACGAACATTTTGAAGGGCAGTCTATAAAATTGAAAACACTGAATCCAAAAATTAACCTGGTCATTAAGTACCTGCATGAATTGGCTACTTGGCACACATCATTTATCTCCGGTATCTCCGATGAATATCCATCAAAATACAGACTTTTGCAAAAATGAGCGAAAGTATTTTTATTCAGTGTCATTTCCGTAACGCTGTATAACACTATAAATATAGGAAATTAATGTCCGTTTTGATTGGCAGTGCAAACAGAATTGTGACCTGTACCCTAATATATAAACAGTCACGCCAGGCATCGCCCTCGAGAGACGTTATACTGGTCTAAATGTTTAAATCATCATTTCCGTAACGGTCATTTCCGTAACTTTTTACCGTTACGGAAATGATTTCTTGACACTTTCATCTGTTCATATTGGCAATAAAATCTGAGTCATAATCAATCCGGTTTTCTCCATTTGAAAGAACCCCCCTCAATGGTTCTTCATTTGTGTTCAGATAATGAGGATACGTAATAGAATTTACTCAGCTTGACATTTACTGTCTGATTGTCATTTCCATAACAAATAGTGTTACGGAAATGACTTTTAATGGTTTTCCCATTGCTACAACACTGAAAATTGGATGTCGCATAAAATTATTTTGAGGCTCTAAAGATTGGGCCGAATGCTCATTCTAGTATTTGTGCACTATTGTGAACACATTCCAAGAAAAAAAATTGTGATTTGAAAAACTTTTTTTCTCATTTTTTTAAAAGCCAGAAATAGACACTTAGCGAGGAACCACCCTATTATAGTTGTTGAATTTAAGTCATGAACGTGTCCTTGGAGTGTACACGCGAACAAAACATTGTTAAAAATAAACGCTGGCATCAGAGACCACTGCGTATTTGCTACAGACACGCATTCTAGAATTAAATCAAACAACAATAAATTGGATCGCGCTATCATGCAGGTTATTAATGACAACTAATGGTATTGCACCGGCAAACTTATATATTGTTTTTTCAATGTAAAATATGTATGGGTGGGCGTTTTGTTAATCAATCAATCAATCAATCAATCAATGATACAAGTACTTGCATAACATGCATACCCCATGAAGGAGTCTATTCGTACAGGGGACCCACGGCTTTACGTGACTGTCCGACCACGGAGCAATATGAGCAATACGGTAGTTTAATGTACTTTAAAAGACTGATTTCAGTCAACTAAAAAGGAAATGAAAGTTAACATTTTAAATATTCTTGTAACATGTGAAGCATACAGGAATTTTACCGACAATTTTAAATGAGTTTACTCTTGTGTCTATCTAAGTAAATCGATACCAATTCCTTAGCTTCAAAAATGATGAAAGGTGCCTTTTCCAATTTTATTATTAATTGTAGAAGATAAACCAGATTTGACACTCCAAAATCAGAGTAAGAAGAACCATATACTTTAAATACCAATACCTATGATGATAATTATATATAATCTATACCAACACCTATGAGGATACCTATATAAATAAGTCTATATAATGTTATCAACAAACTTCTGGATCATTAAAGCTAGATGATCTTGTCAGCTAGTAAACTCCAAGTAACCTCCTCAAGAAGCGCTTCTGTCGGTGATAAATTATTGGCTCCTCCTTTCCCTTGTGCTCCAGTTTCTCAACCACTGAGCCCAATTCTGAAAGGAAAATATGGGAGGAAATGTTGTTCATTTTTATCCCCCTAGCTTGAAAATGGATTTCGACCAAACTTGGATCATGGGTGCAGCATGGGAACCTGTGTTTGTGGGTGAGGTCAAATGTCACATACTATGGTCAAAGGTCTTATGAGGTCAAGTTGCAAAATAGGCTGAAATTGTTAATTTGGCCTGATTTGAAAAGTCAGATTGGAACCATTATTATGCTTTAAAGGATCTAAGTGTGGAAAAACTTGGATACTTTAATAGCATAATAATGATAAAATTGGATGATTTTCGTCCCATATTTATTGGTCTCCCTATGAGTTTTAAAATATTACGTCTCTCCCAATATTTTTACAACTCATAGCTCAACCAATAAATATGGGCTCAATCTATCCAATTTTCTAACAAACTTGGTTTATGGATATAACACAAGAACCCTCATATGTTAATGTAGTGAAAGGTCACATACCAAGGTCAAAGATCATATGAGTTAAGTTGTAAAATAGGGTGAAAATGTCATGAGAACCAGTATTTTTATACACGTAACAATATGATGATGAGACATGGTGTATCATGAATTAAAAGAGAGCCTTAAGAAAGTTACAGGATCTCACGTACAGGATCTCATGTATCCTGATAATATCATAAAGGAACATGTATACTTTAGGTCCCATCCAAAATTTTAGGTTTAGGGTTTAAGGTTAGGGTTTTGGTTTTGGTTTGTTTAGGGTTAGGCCTTAAGGGTCAGGTCATAGTTAGTGAGTTAGGTTCGGGTCATAGTTAGTGAGTTAGGTTTGGGTCATGGGTGAAGTTTTTGATGAGAATTTTCCCCTATTTCTAATCCTATGGAAAATCTATCTCACCTTCAGCACCTATATCTAATCCCTCAAGTGACGTTTTTATGTCGCTTTTTCCTCTGTTTCTGTCACCAGTAGGACTGTCTTTTCCCCTTCTGCATCCAAGGAGCTCAAGGCGGAGATGAATCCACTGGTTCCATGTCTGAGGTCGGATCCGGATCGATTTAGCACTAATTGTCTCAGGAAAGGTATTGGTAACAGGGGTATTAGCATCACTGTTAGCTGTGAAAACCTGGCAGAGATAAATACGATAAACAAACATTATAAGATATATCTAGTGATAAACTTGTTTGGTTATGGACA
>JXSR01S035647.1:0-14244 GCA_000969725.1 Ophiothrix spiculata
ACGAAATTTAATTTTACTTTCCCGGGTATATCCCCTGTAAATAATTATCAGGAAAACTTGGTCGCTAGATTTTTTTTTCTCGACGTGACCTGTCAAAAAGAATCGGACTTTGAACCCCTGTAATCACAAAGGGGTTAATGCAAATATAAAATGAAGATGTGGATGAAAATATTTAGAGTTTTTTTAATAAGATAAGTCCATTTTTGACAGTGGAGAATAAAAGTTTTTCATTTCATTACGTTTTTAAAAAAAATGTGAATTGTAAGATTTTAAAATCATGAGGTCAAATCTAATTACGTGTAGCGTGTTTTACATAATTTTATGTGAAATGGCTTATACAAACTGCAAGATAAGATATCAGACATCATCTATAGGGAATTTGAAAAATATATTTCTCGTGTAATACTTTTAAATCAGTTAATAAATCGAGGGAAAATTCAGTATAATTAAACATTCGAAAGGGACATGATGTCGGTCATCACATTATCCCGATATACAAGTCACACCTTTCGAAGGTCTTGGGCTATATCAGGCAAATCAGACGTCATTTATCATATCACGTGTAGCAGCTCCGAGCTGGACTGGTGCATGTGCATCCACTGTGCGTATCATTTACGGGCTATTGGGAAATGATTTTATCTAAAGAAATTCTTTTGTAAAAATAGTTTATTGAAGGAATATCAATCTAATATGATGGGGAAAAAATAATACTTTGTTTTCAAATGATAAAAAAATTTTCAAAAAAAAAAAAAGAAGAAGAAGAAGAAGGCGCCGACGGGATTCGAAACTGGGACCTCTCGCATCAAAAGCGAATAGCCTATCCACTATGCTATCGAGGTCTTGCTGACATAGAGAGGGTGTTTTAACTATATGTACGTAATAATAGACAAATGCCGCGTAATTGATCACTTATTATGATGTTTTGCGTAGAAATTTGGGCCCGTATTCCAGAAAGGAAGTTTAGCTAAACTAATGTTTTAATTATCTTCAACAGCATGGCTCATTGAACTGTTCCGCTTGAAAGCTGCAACGGTGCGTATCATTTCTGGACAGTTGATGCACAGTTAAACCGTGGTTTAGCTAAACACCTTTCTGGAACACGGGCCTTGATGTTTAATTTGACCTTATTGGACCAATAGTCACATTCTCTTACGTGATACGTGTTTTACGCAAAATTACCGCAAATGTTTTAGTAAATCTGTTAAAGAAGTCTTGTCGCTCTCGTTTGACCAAGTGGCTAAAATATATTAAGTCCAGAACCGTAGATTTTAGGGGAAAATAAACACCTGCAAAATCACACGAAAATACACTTATACTCGTATTTCCAATTTTTTCATTTTTTTTTAATTTCAAAATGTTTTCATAACATTTAAGCTTCTAAGTGCAAGTTTGGTTTGAGATTCTATGCTACTTTGGTGAGTTTACAGGCTTTTTAAACTAGGGTATCCGAACTTATGAATATTCATACGCATGTAAAAAGCGGCACTTCCTGTAATTTTTCATGAATAAAAAAAAATAAGATAAGCAATATTTCAGCGAGCTGAATTCTGGCTGATTGACCCGATTTACAAGGGCATTAGATATTTCCTGATCGAGTAAAACTTGTGGTGACAGTTTACGATGGATGTGTCTCAGGTACTCAGATGGCTAAGATGCTGTGGGGATTCCCCCCTGCTATACGTCTACTGAAATATTAATGGTTATCAAGAAAAGCAGTAGCTCAGTCTTCAAGTAGATAAAAGCATGAGTCGAATCTTCATCTATCTAAAGAATAAATAAAACAGAATTTACTCTCTATCAATCTCGAAGTATGCAGCGAGTGACCGATTCAACTGATGTTCAATGTTTGTCCATGTGGTAGCAATAACATTAGCCAAGAATAATACCAAAATCATGAACGATTCATGTACAACAAATATAAATACGCAGTGATTTGGTCTTCATCAATCCTACTCAATAATTACTAGTCTCTTACACAATACAAAACTACTACTTCACAATGTTGTAGAATACAAGGGATGCTATGGATCTCATAACAGAGTCTGATTGCTCGCCGTATTCTTCAAGGTTTATAGAGTATGGGTACTCTCCGCATGTATGGAGCATTAGCAAATAAATATTGATTTGCAGTAAGTTTTGATATTGTCACCATTAGCTTAGTGACAAAGGTTGAACTTGTCATTGGCTATTTTATAACGTAAAGCATATCGCTTAACTTATTATTCATATGTTCTAATTATTGTTCTATATTTACATTCTATTAACATTTGTCTATATCATCCTGTTGTTTATCTATATACTATTCACCTTTTTTCCTTAAAGTTCCATAATTTTATATAGGCAATAAAAAGTCTGCGTTTTTTTTTTAATACTAGACTCTCTTTAGTTTTGTTTTATATGATTTTACTTCAGCTTTTGCTTAAGGAGCATGGTCCGATTGCTTCAATTTTTTTCAAATTTTACGGCTGAGTTATGTTCCGTTTTGGAGATATATATGAAAAGGTGTCTACTTATGGTTAAACTATAATTATTTTATGCAGTAACATATAGGCGGCTCTGAAATACAAAATTGCCAATAAAATCAATACGGTTACCGGTTTGACCGATTCAGCTGAAATTTGAAGCCCAGACTGCTT
This sequence comes from Ophiothrix spiculata, assembly GCA_000969725.1. Lineage (NCBI taxonomy): Eukaryota > Metazoa > Echinodermata > Ophiuroidea > Amphilepidida > Ophiotrichidae > Ophiothrix > Ophiothrix spiculata. Next base: position 2,637 of record JXSR01S035647.1, read on the forward strand.
TTAAGCAGTCATTTTTCATATGGCATTGAAAACTAAATTTTGAAAACTTGGACCAAGCTCCTTTAAATACATCTTGATTTGAAATGTACATATTTTGCATTACATTCACAGTGGACATTGTTTTTCATGAATACTCTTTTAAATCACTATAGTATACATGTATGAATTAAAAAGTAATAAAAAATGTCCAAAAATCTCCGCCAAAATCCCCTCTTCACCGTTATGTATCGATGCAGTAAATGACTTTCACCTTGACTGTGTCTGACATTGTGTGCGAAAGAGACATCGGTAAACAGCAAATTCGATTAGAATCATTGGATGTGTATTGGATTCCATTACACGGAGAATATTTCCCTCTAGGGGCCTGATAAGTGAGGTTCATTCAGGAGCAAAGAGTTATATTTTTGTAATTTCAAATTTCTACATGTTATTTATTATGTAAGATTAGTATAAGAAGATATCTAATGGTATATAAATGTCGCTTGCTCATAAAGGAAATGGTGGAGATGATTAGATCATTTGCCCTCACCCAAGGTGCAATAGTAATGGGTGAAAGTGTAGGGAAAACATTAGCCCATTGACTGATTGGGTAGGGTATCTAATCTATGCATTAAAACGGATTGTGTATTAGAGTAGGGTAGGGTTGTATATTAGGCTTTGAGTTAGTATAGAATAAGGGGTAAGGGGTGGGGTTAGGGTTAATGAGATGGATTGAAAATGGAAAATGGAACCACTTGAGTCAAGCATGTGAGCTTCACTTATCCTTTATTGTTATTCTATAAAGACATACACAATTATTAAACTGTTTTTAAAATTCGATAAAACATAAATGTTGAAAAAGAAAATAAATGACTTGGACTCCTTAGGTATTGTACATTTAATATTCAGTTTTTGATTGGTGTTTATTCATGCATAGAAACGAAACTTGACCTCAACACCATTTTTTAATCGTTATCGACTTCACGCTCATTTTGCGATGGCACACTCTAAAAATTATTATACTCTTTGTTGAGTAAAAATGTCACAGCTCATTGTTGAGTAAAATCCTATTCAACATTGAGTAAAATCTTACTCGTTTAAGTCAATATTACTCAATGTTGAGCACATCTTACTCAACGTTGAGCAAAGTTTACCCAACGTTGAGTAAAGTTTATCAAACGTTGAGTAAGATTTTACTCAAGAAAATGAGCTGTGACCGTTGAGTAAGTTTTAAGATAATTTTAAGAGTGCCGTTTTAATTTGCAAATACATACAAATTTGTGTGTTTTAAAATTGTTTCATAATTATACAGAACAGATTGTTTCTATGAGCATGAAAACCCGGCATATCAAGAACTCCCCAAGTCACCTTAGGTTCTCAGGTTTCATCTTTTTAAGCATCGATGCAGTAACTTGCCTTCACCTTGACTCTGCCTGACTCTCGGTGCAAAAGAAACACCAACATTCAACTGCAATCATTTGACGTGTATTAGATTCCATTTATAGGGAATAATACCCTAAGGGCCATGTGATGGGAGGTTTGTTCAAGAACGATCGTTTATCGTTATAAATATTAAATTAGCGGCGTACAGCCATTGTTTGCATTGCTATCTTACTGTTCGATATCTTATTTTATTAATTGTTCAATATTATACAACCAATATAGTACAATGGATGACCAACTAACCTAGTTCTGTATAGAATCCGTCTGATGTCATTAATGATCTTGTATTCTGTCTTATTCTTCTCATTGTCACTTAACACACATTGGTCAAATTTATTTAATTTCACAAGCTTGATATAATTACTGAATGTTAATCCTGTTGAAACTTTATGTGATAAAAATGAAACTAGGGTTACATATGAGAAGTGCTCCATCGAAATGAGCGGTCACAAATTTCAAAATTTAATTTATTGCATATTTTAATTAGTCATTCATTGTTTTTGATTGATATATAATATGTCTTACTTTCTGTCTTCATTTTTATTTAGAGGTCGCAAGCTAAAGAAGAGTCGAGCTAAGCTGAACCTGCTCAAAGAAAAAAAATTACTTTACAATTACTACTACGAGGAATATTTCCATGAAAACATTTAAGTTGAGAGAGCCTCATATGTTATAGTATGGACAACATTATCTTCGTATCTAGGTCAGCGTACCTATAGAACGTGACTGCATACCGTATGTACAAACTATTGTACACCAATCAACGATGATTTTGCAATGGATTTTAAAAACATTTCGTACAATATTGACCTGGTTTAATAATGACACTGTATAAGAAAAACAAAATAAAAGCTGAAAATTGGTATAACAAACTGTCAGTTATCGTTCAAAACAAAATGCATACTATTTATATACTTAATTGAAATATACTGTACATACAAATCCACAACCCATTGAAAATAAAGAAAGACAAAGAAATGCATTCGATCAAAATTTGTATGTCATACTAAAAACTCAATATTTGGTATTAGGACGAGTACCTTTAAAACAAATACGTTTATGATCAGGTAAGAAACAAATTTTGAACCATTAATAAAATTGCCAATATTGAAAATGATGATCAAAATGAATGCCAATAAAATTGCCAATATTGAAAATGATGATCAAAATGTTATTATCAAATGCATATGCGTCATCTTTACAAGGAAACATTGATTATTAAGGCTCGACTTGAACTGAGTTATAGAATTTCAAAAATCGGGGCATTTGTGTCGGTATTTTTGTGGATAAGCAGGGATTTTAACAGTAGCTATTTTCTCCTCGATAAAATTAAACCATTTTGAAATCTTTATCTATATTTGTTTACTTTCAAAGCAAAGTTCAAAAAGTTTTTTGTTGTAGTTCGATGCTGCTCAGAAATGTTTATACATGTATAACTTCCTTTCTGTTTGAAACAATTTGCCTGCCAAATTAACACAACATATCAACAGTTTGCATAATTGCATTGACCCTTTTATTCACACGGCGGTAAACGTGTGTAAAAGTGCAAAGTGAAATTTTGATTGCCGATCAAGTGGCTTAACACAGAGCAAATGAGCTTTATCGCGCTGTCTGGCCTCAATATCTTATGTGTGTGATAGGTCTAGATTATCTTAACTAAGAAGTATGGTGAGGTGAGTGACAGGTAGAGAAACTGATAGAAAATATTGCAAACCAGAAGTGTTCTTTTTATCACATGTATGAAGACCACTAAGTGTAAGACGCTGATTTGGATAGGAATTTTGATTAAATGCATAAATGAGCTCTCCAATTATTTAAGTAGCGAGACAAAAAATACTAACCAACATTTAGAAAGGGGATCACCTAAAATTCCAACGTTATATCGGTTTAAGCGTCGATACAGTGTTCCCTTTGAATTTGTCAACTTCTCGATGCAAAAAAAAAAAACACCAGCAAACATCAAATTTCATTATAATCATTTGATATGTATTGGGCTCTATTTACAGGGAAGAATACCAAAAGGTAATTGCAAGAGAGGTTCATTTGAGAACAAACGAGTATATTTCCGTGTTCTAGATGACTCTCGCTGCACTTAGATAAAATATATCTAATTATCAATAAGATGTATGCTGATGAACCTGAACAAAATGTGAAAGGAATAAGTTTATTTAATATTCGGTCAAATGTAATAGAATAATTTCTTTATTATGCTATGATAGCAAGCACATATATTTTAGTGGATTCATGATACAAAAACGTATACAGCTTCAGCTAAAAGTTTCTTGAATCTTAGACTAACTCTCAAATTAGATAAAACATATCTAATTATCAATAAGATGTATGCTGATGAACATGAACAAATTTGAAAGGAATAAGTTCATTTAATGGTCAAATGTAATAGAATAATTTCTTTATTATGCTATGATAGCAAGCACATATATTTTAGTGTATTCATGATACAAAAACGTATACAGCTTCAGCTAAAAGTTTCTTGAATCTTAGACTAACTCTCAAATTAGACAAGTGCTAGGACACAAGTATAAGGAAAACATAAAATGACTGACTGGACAGATATAATACCTCATTCATGCAATATAAAAAGATACAGCAGCCCAATTTAAGCAAAGTTATTTACCCCATAATGTTGACGATCAAGATTAAACAGTGATTTTTTATGAACTAATCTTTAAACAAAATTAGGAATAAACGTTTAGGTTGAGACTACCTTGTGCCAACGGATGGTCAACATTATTTCCAAACCTTAAAAAACGTGACTTCAGAACTTTTATGATGACTTTCATGCAATCATTACTCATCAATCAACAAAGACTTGCAATTGAAATCCAAAGAGCCATATTAGCTATAATGGTTTCAAACACATTCTATTGACCTGATTTACAAGGGTATTTTATATTTCCTGATCGAGTAAAACCTGTGGTGACAGTTTACGATGTGTCTCAGGTATAGATATTTGAAATGTTGTGGAGATTCTCCTTGCTATATCGGTTCGTCTATTAGGCAGACTGGCAGACTGGGGCAGACTGGGCAGACTGAGCAGACTGGCCTGCAGACTGGGCAGACTGGCTTGCTTGAGAAATTCGGCAGACTGGCACTGGTTTGGTTATGATATTAAGCAGACTGTCAAATTATTTGATTTGTTTATTATGATGTGATCATAACAGTAATAGAAAAAAATAGAGAGATGTCTGGTATTGTAAACATTTGGCTTTAAACTACAGACACCCTTGACTTGAGATACCCATCATTTATCAACATTTTATGAGCTATGAAAGGTACATTGCATCGTGGACAGACACCTTTATGCCCTGAAACAGTTATATAGATCATGTTTTGGGGTATAGAGTAACAGATTGGTTTCATTTTCAGTTTGAATCTGGTAATTTCCCAAATGAGGTATTGGTCAAAGATCAAGTAATTTTCAATCTTGCAAATCAAATTAAAGAAAGCGTTGTGGGTTGACAACACAGTTGACAAGTGCAGATTTAGTCTACTAACCAGGAACTGTTTTACCAGTAGAAAGCTTGGCATCAAACAAGAGGGAAAAAATGGTGTTTTAGGGCTAATTACAATACAACAAGACTGATGAACTATTAATGTACTTTTATGTGGAACTTTAGAGCCACACTTAAGAGTCCAATCTTGATTTCAGGTTGCTACCTCCAAAAGGTTAACATACATGTTAAATATATGTGATGGCTCACCCCGAAAGGTGGGACTTTGCAGATGATATCAATTTTTATTTCATCATTTCATCTGTTATAGTATTTTCTAAGCTTTAAAATTACACCTTACTTGTTAAAATTGATCAAGGCAATCAAATTTTACAAAAGAAAATCGCCTGGAAATTCTTATTATTTTCTTTATTTTTTGCTGCCTATTTTCACCAGTTTTTTGAAAAGTGTTCTGTCACAAAGTCCCCCTTTTCGGGGTGAGTCATCACATATAAACCATAGACCAGAAAGACAAGTATAAGAAATGTTGAAACCCCGGATTGATACAAATATTACCCTGGCCTTGATCATGAAGGGAAAAGAAATAGTTATATTTTCTTGTATATGTGATTTATTATGTTAGATCAATTCAAGAGGGTATATAATACGTTATAATAGTATATAAATGTCGCCTGCTCATCAGGGAGATGGTTAGCTCTTTTGCCCTCACCCAAGGTGCAATAGTAATGCGATAAAAGTGTAAAGAAAAACATTTACTGATTGACTAAATTGGGTAGGTACCCAAATTGGGTAGATTGGGTAGGCACTTCATTCATGCATTAAAACGGATTATACATTAGAGTAGGGTAGGGTTGTATAATAGAATTTGAGTTAGGATTAAAATAAGGGGTAAGGGGCGAAGTGAGGGTTAGTGAAATGGACGGAAAATATAAAATGGGACCATTGTATAAAATTAGTCTGATTAATGAGTTAGGTTAGGGTTAGAATTAGGGGTAGGAGTAGGGTTAGGATCACTTTAACACTTTTAAAACATGCGTGCACCTATATTATATATGGTTAGCATGCTCTTGAGCCATAACGTTTATTTGAAATTTTTGTAAGCTACGTTGATTTTGACAATATGGTCTTGGACCATACTGCCACGGTTGGGTCAAAAGTAGTATAATTAGAATACTTTAAGTAACATTGTCAATTATTTCTATGAAAACACTCGTGTTGAGAGCACTTCAAGCAAACAGTATGATTAAAAGTTCGACGAACCTGTAAAACGTGACTTCATACAATATTACCCATCACTGCAAATGAAATCCAACGCGTGTTGTCTGAGGTGATGTTTGAAACATACTTTTTTGACGTGATTTACACGGGTACGAGAAAGGACACAGTAAATGAAAAACATAGGCGCTGGGAATTGATGCTAGCAAAATGTTATCATGTACGTTGAATTGAACTAGCTCTTTAAAAAGAGCTAAGGTACATCCAAGAAAAATACTAAGTTTTAGAAAATCTGCTTCATATTGATTTTAGACATGATTATGTACAGTTGTCTCTATGTTGTAGGCGAGAAACAGCACTAGGCATATTTATGGCATGGATAATGGTTTAAGTACTTCATTTCTGTTAATCGCACATTAAATCTGTCTTCCAAAATTACATAATGCATTTTCCAACAACCCACCTATGATTTATGCAAGTCGACTGTTAAGCTCTGTAAGATTGCATCTCAAAGCAAATACTTGACCGCAAAGTTCATTTGACAGAAGTGCTTGTTTGATTGAAGAATAAGAGGCTTTACACAGAGATGGCGAGGTTTATTTGGCTGTCTGACTTCAAATCTAACGTAAAGTTGCATGTGGTTGCAGCCACACTATTCTATATAACACGCTTAAGTAAGATTGAAATGGGTACAGAGAGGTTACCAAACATAAGCGCGACCTGCAAAGATTAAAGAGCAAAATACCACGAATACTGTATAATATGTGGCTGTCCAGCCCATATTTGCTGTTAAATGCCAGAAGCTTTATTTTACACTACAGGTGACAATATACATGTATGTCAAGGTCGTAATATACCAAAATTGATTTTTGGACAGATTCACAATCCTTGTGCTTACTACAACATACCAGCAAAGTTTCATTTCAAGTAAATGATAGGAAATATAAAATAAATCTGCATATTTCTAAGACAATCAACAGAAAATATAGAGCTTACTGATCTTTGAACGCGTTTATCTTATATATTTATACGTTTTACTCCCTGACAACCTTTGACGGACCATAACTTGACTTCTGTAAATCGTGTGAAGTTTATTTTGGTGTCATTTTAACCCTTAAAGCATGGTCTTTGCCAATATTTAAAAAAGTGAATATGACAAGAGGTGGCATTTACGGCTGGTTTGGGATGGACGGTCACATATATGAAAAAAATATATTCAACAGACAAGGATAAGGATGAATAAGATGGCAGAGTTGTTGTGGGGAATCCCCTGCTCTATATCTACTGAAATATTAATGGCTAACTAGGGAAGCGTCTCGCTCTTCAAGTAGATAAAAGCATCGTTTGGATCTTCAATGCCGTACGTTTCTAAGAATTAACCCAGAAGGACTTTTAAAATATTAGGTGGTTTTATGTATAGTTTTAATAAGTGTTTCAAAACGTATGTGAATATTTGATTTTTATCATCATCATCATCCTTCGACTTCCGTCGAGATCAATGACACACATTTGTAAAAAGCCATCTTTATTACACATTGCACTTCTAAGTCATTGAAGGTCAAGTCAGTATCTCTACATATGATATCAGGGTACGTTAAAGGTCTACAGCCTCTGTTTATTATCAAAGAGTAAACTTTATTAAGTAAATTACCGTATATCAAAAAATAAAAATGTGCTTTATTTTATCATAGAAGAGCCTGCATCAAGGACGTTCACAGCTTTGTAAATAAAACAATATGTTCTGAATAATGTTCTCCAATACATTAAGTCGTATACAAGATTTCACACTACTTGTTTTATAATCTGCCCACAAAGTAAAAACGCAGTATGTCTATATTATATTGCAACTTACTTCCTTTTCTCCTGGAGAAATAAGCTGACGACAAATTACTAGTGTCATTTTTTTTCATTTCCTTAGTTGACTTTTATTCGTTCTTTGTCTACAATGATAGTCCACATATTCAAAAGCCGTTTTCCATTTGTCGTGGACTCATTTTAATGTTATTCTAATTCCGCTTTGATGATACGATGATAATAAGCTTTTAAGTGCCTTGAATTAAATGTGTTTTTGCATGGATAATGGTTCATAAGAGCATTCACGTGGAAAAATATGATTAAAAGAACTGCAATTTTTAATGCTATACTAAGATTAAAACCAAAAATCTCTATCCTACTCCTTGTGTTTTAGTATCGATGCAGTAAATTAATTTCAACTTGACTGTTTCTACCGTTGTTCGCAAAACAAACTTCAACAAATCACATATTCAATTATTGTCATTGGATGTGTATTTGATTCCATTTATAGAGAAGAATACCATAAGGGGCATTACAAGTGAGGTTCATTCAAAACATACGATTGTATTTTCTTGTGAATAAGAAAGAAAATTAAAGTATTACAGTATTACAGTATGTTATTGTTATTAACATAAAAACATAATTTTACAAATATGGCCCGCACGTGAACAAGATGATTTGCCATTAAGGCGTACACGCATAGAGGGGAAACATTTATTTAGCAAATTGAGTGACCATGTCGGTTAACTCACTCATACATGACATGATTCAAAGGACAAGACAAGTCATTTTGGAAGTGCATTTACGTTGATTATTAAAGCATAAAGCCCTTAAGAGATTCCATAACTATTTTCCAATTGTTTTAATATCTATTGTTAATGTTTTAGCATATGTTTGAAACAAAAATTAATATATTTACTATTTGTAAACAATCTGCTAATATTCTATTATAGGTGTTTTGATTCATGAGAACTACAATACTCAAATAAATTAGTGGTTATGTTGTTTACATTACTTTGAATTTAGACATGCAGTTTTGGCAGAAAATTTGCTACTTTTGCAAAAATACGATATATTTAATTTCGAAAACTTCAACGTAATAGCTTGTAGGTTCAACATTTTACAATACAGATGTTACTAGTATGTTATTCAAGATGGTTCTTGATTGTATGTTCCAATAATGTACAAATTGACTGTTATGTTAGTAAAAAGTAAAAGTCTACAACAATTACAGAGGTTGCATTATGTTAAATTGTTACACGTCATACTAACATCCCATACTACCTTATATCGATATCAGATCAGCTTGCTTTGTTTACTCCAAGAAACTAGAACAAAATCAGACGGAGGAAACAGTTGACATAGCCATGATAACATCGTCATTTACTCGACCACAAGATTTCCAAGTAAACATTAAACTTGAGAGCTCCTCTTGCCAACAGTATGCATGACCTACATTATTCATTTTATTAGAGTTCGACGAACTTACCTTAAACGTGACTTTAAATAAAAACAAATGTTTATTACTCAACAACGAGTTTGTAATTTAAATCCTGATTTTTGTTTAAGATATGTATACTGACCATTTCATCGTATACGCAAAAACAGCCTCAAATGCTGTCTCTCGTCATTTTTGATCTTTTACATATGTGACACGGCATATCGGAAGGTACATCACTGCGACAAGGTCGGATTTGAAATACGGCCGACATAACAGTGGCGTAGCCAGCATAAGGCAAGGCAAGGGGACAGTCCCCCCCCCGACAACAAATTGACCGGGGAAAATGAGAGAGCAGCTGCAAGACTGCTAGCCAGGAACCATGGGGAAAAGTAGAAAATCGTGTCAAAAGATGTTCAAAAATCGCTGATTTTTTTTTTTTTTTTTGCTTGTCAATTTTTAAAATCGCCTTGAATTTATTTGGGGTGTACAAAAATGGATTTGTTGCCGAGAAAAATTGGGAAGAAATGTGCAAACACCGGGGGGAAATAGGGAAAAATCGGGACAAAATGTCTTCGTCCCCCGTGACCAAAAGGTCTGGCTACGCCACTGGCCGACTAATATTCAGAATGAGTGAAAAGGCCGGGAGATTGAGTTTGAGATATGGTAAGTAGAATACTTCGAAAACGTTGAAAATACAATTTTTATCTTTCAATTTCTAGTCTTAACAATTACGTGCATAATCACTTCCCTACTGTCTTTGCATTCTTAATTATGCATACAATTCATTTTCCGAGAATATATCTTAAAACCCTTATCCCCCTACCGACGTTGGCTGAAACCAGAGTTGATTGAAACATGAAACTTGCAATGTATATTAAACTTTTCAATTTCACATTTCACCGCACACTTGTTTTGATTACATTAAAATTCATGAAAGCAAGACACATCATATTTAAATGCAAATTAAAATTTTCAAATCATAAACTCAAGACACTTACTGTTACTAAATCTAGCAACAAAATTATAAGTGTTTAGACATTCATAACATACCGTGTTACGTAAGTTCATCCCGATTTGTTTTGCTTTAATGTTGATCTAAGGTCCTTAGATTAGGGAGAGCTAGGGCGAACCGTTTTAGTCCGGAATGGGGGTGGTGAGGGGGGGGGTGCTACCATGTCCTTAATAAACTTAATATATATCAATGCTTGTGAAGGGGACACGTTTACGTGTAGTGGGGTGTTTTCAAATTCACATTTCATTAAAAAATTGTCTCTATATAAATCGGAGCCTGGGTTTTCAAGACACTTATATAATCCTGAGCCCGTTTTCTATTTGTAACATGTCCAAATAAATTGACTTTTTTAAGCAGCCAAGTTTGTTACGTTCCCTATGGCATGTATGTAATTGTGATTATAAAGTTCTGCGACACAAGTTGAATTCTTGTCAGTGACGGCAGTTACAAGATAATTTGCTATGTCATTTCCTTACGTAAAAGTAAATCAAGTTATTTATTATACCGCCCATTTATGCCTTAAGGGATTTATTTGATCAATCTACATCGTGTAGATATTGATTTGCACAGCAATGACCGAGTCTATATCTTCTGGGGATATTCAAGCTTGGTTAGGACTAACATGAAATCACGGGGCCGATTGAAAGAGGGTTTTATTTAGTAATACAAGTGATAAAATAATTTGTGTTTCGGTAAAAAAGGGTTCGTTAAAGATGTTTTTTTCATTGTATTATATTGTTCATTATATCTTTACTAATCTAGTTTTAAAACAAATACAAAAGTAGGTACATACCTCTAATACAAATTTTATAAAGTCAAAAGGCTAAAACTTAAATTGAAAGATTTTTTGCGAAGATCAGAAATTGAACAATTTTTTCAAGAAGTGGAGCACTTTTGTGCATTGGTTAGAACATGGGACTTGAAGTTTAAAGGTTGTTGGTTCAAGTCACGGTCTGGTCAATGCTACTAATTAAGAAAAGGGCAATGAATTAAAAGAAAGAAAGAAAACATTAAAACTAACAGTTTCGAGAAAGTCATAAATTTCGAGATAACGTGGAAGGAATCATGTTAATCAAGACATTTGTACGCGTTTGTGCCTACCGAGCATTTACAACCTCTATACCTTTTTTGACATTAAAACTCACCAGTCAGTATACATTTTTACACAAAAGACACTAAATTGTCCTTTAATTTAGTGATTTATTTGAGTAAGTCAAGTGTTTAAGACGAATAAATATATAAATAAATAAA